>JANHAO010022915.1:0-12045 GCA_026873985.1 Saraca asoca
TGATATTCTGATATTATATTTGAATGGATCTTAAAATTAAGAAAATGATTTTCTGATTTATCAGAAAATAATATATAATAGATTTTATTATAATAAAATTAGAAATAATTCTTATAATATGATACCAAAAGGTAGGACTGTACAAAAATACAAGAATCTCTCACAAAATTTAGTAATTGAGCTTCTCCATCATTGCATTTTATTTCTCGAAATTTGATCTTCTCCCTCCTTAGTCCTAAGCTCCTCAATATGTATGTGTTTTTGGAACATGGAACCACCACGTTTGCAACCGTTGCGATCCATTTGTTTCGGAAAGTTTCAAGCCCAACTTGAGAAATAAGGAAAGAGAAGGACAACAAATGTAATAATCATCGTTGTTAAGGGAGAAACTTGACAAGGTACGTGAATCTAATGGTTGAGGCAAGGTGAAATGATATCAAATTGGAATTAAAAAACCAAAAAAAAAGTCAAACCAATATAATTCACTCAAAACCACTTGCAACCAATAAAATGGCTAGAATGAATTTAGTACCTACTCTCAGTCAAGAGGTCCCCCACTCTAGAAAGTGGTGCATTGGACGACCTAATGCATTGATTGGTTTACGCAGTGTCCACGTTAAACAGCGCACTAAATAGGTACGACGTCTGCATTAAACCATGAAATAAATAGATTGGACGCCAACTATGATGTCATATTTTAGCATTAATTTAATTTTTAAATTATTTAATTGCATGCTATTAAGCATCATTAATTATTTTTTTATTCGAGGATTCATTTGACATGGAAAGTTGAATATTTTATAAAATAACTTTTTTTTAAGGTATTAAAAATTATTTGATTAATAGTTAAAATTAATACTTTCTAAAAAATATTTTTTTATATTGTGTTTGATTTAATTATAAATATTTTAAGAAGTATTATCGAAATGATTAGAATGTAGTTTTATCATTAAAAAATTTCTTATTAAAAAAATAATTATAAAATAAAATAGCACTCTTATTTTTTTTTTAAATCATGTGAAGATAATTTTACATTTTCATTTTATTACAAACATGAAAAGTTTTTCTTCCTTAAAGATTTGATAAAGAAATTTTCATGTTTTATGAACTTCCCAATAAATTCTACTTCTCTTATTTTTTTTAATTAATATTCAACTAAATAATATAATCATTCACTACTTCCTAAAAAGTTACACTTCCCATCAAATTTTCTACTAATCAAACAAAAATTGAATTTTGATATCTAATTATCAACTAATTCCTTAGGTAGAGTAATATTACAGTACTAATTTAGTCATATATTCATCACATTCACTCTAACAAATTAGATATTATATTAAAAAATCTGTTAAGACTTTTATTAGAAGATTAATAAAGGAATTTGTTTGAACATAATCAAATAACCTGAAAACTAAATTAATAAAAACTAGAGTCTAACATACTAAGTGTTTTTAAAGACTAGATTTTTGGAGAATCAAAATAGATGTTTATCCTTGTGAAACATTTATTTGTCCTTAGGAGTATGCCAATGGCTAAAAGGAGAGATATATTGTTATGCAAGGGATTTGCTTTCGTACACGTTTGAATATCCCATGAGTATATAGGACTTGCATGCTTTATATATATATATATATATATATATATATAAAACAAAAATTGTCAAAAAATGGACACAAATTTTTAAACAACTACTCATTATTTCTAATGGAAATAAGTGTGCGATGTATTTTTGATAAAAAAAATCTATCAAAAATTTTAAAAAAATTTATATCATTCAAACATGCGATTTACCGCTCTTTCTTGATTTCCTTCTATTTCTTGTACTATATCATAGTTGTTTCTTATTTTCTTAATTTGAAACTTGTATATTTTCACAAATCTAAACAGATTAAATTGTTCTAATTGTTTTATTTTACATTTTTACTTGTTATTTTTTTAATTATTACATATTTTATAGGTTAATTGATTTATCTTATTTTACTTTATTGTATATTTGTATTATATTTGAATAATCATAAATGGTGAATTATATTTAGGAATTATATATATTCTGAATTAAATTGTGTAAAATTAAGTACTTATGTAACATAATTAATAGTGTTGTTGAAATTACTCTGAGAATTACATATATTTGTAGTTTGAACATATTTTTATTTTAGAAATTATTTATATTTTGATTTTATTAATTTTTAAAATTAAAAACTAAACAGATTAAATTATTCTAATTGCTTTATTTTATATTTTTACTTATTATTTTTTTAATTATTACATATTTTATGGACTAATTGATTTATCTTATTTTACTTTCTTGTATATTTGAATTATGATTAAATAATCATAAATGGTGAATTATATTTAGGAATTATATACATTTTGAATTAGATTTTGTAGGATTAAATAATTATATAACATAATTAATAGTATTGTTGAAATTACTCTAAGAATTACATATATTTGTAGTTTGAATATATTTTTATTTTAGAAATTATCTATATTTTGATTTTATTAATTTTTGAAATTAAAAATTTATTATACATATTAATTATAACCACATAAATAGATTTGATTATTGTTTATTTTTATTAAGTAAAAGAAAATATAATAATTGAACTATTTAGGAAATATGAAAATTCCATAAATATTTTCTCATATATATTTCTATAAATATATAATGATCTTTTCCTATTTTAATTAGCTTCAATAAACAAAATATGGAAATTTCGAAATACCGAAAGTGAATGTATAATAGACTTTTTCTGGGACATAGTGGATATAAGACAAATTTTTATAATGGGATGAAAGAATTTATCGATTTTACAAAAACTTAATCAATTTATATATGTAATGATCAGATAAGATATCTATGCTCCAAACATAAATATATAATTTTTTTTATTTCCTGATGAAGTTAAGGTTGATTTGTATATATTTGAATTTAAATGTGATTACTAATGGTGAGTTGATTATGATAAGGAGAGATCTATGGAAAAAAAGATAATCTTTTAACGGTGTGATATGAGATTTGCTTGATACAAGAGATTTTCGTTCAAACGGAGTACCTTATGCAAACTCAATAGCAATAGTAGAGTCAAACCCTACCGCCTCTTTATCCACCTCATTTTCATTCATGCTACCACCAACTTTCTACTTACTATCAATTGTCTCCTTCTTACATGTAACTACCATTGCCACTGTCATCGCAACTATCCTAATTGATAGTTTGACCACCGCCAATCAAAAATCCTAGACAGTCACAACAGTAAAACATTACTCGTAATCCGAGGACTGATAATCAATTATTCTCTAATAATCTTAAGTTGTAATTATATTTTTACATCTTTATTTAAATAATATATTTCATACATTGATTTAAATAAAATAATTTATGAATTATTTTACTAATTTTATATATTTATACTTGTTCGTCTGTATTATATTTTGATTTTTATTATAATTAAATATTAATTTTTAGAAGTTAGAATGAATAAATATTAAAATTAATTTTTAATACTAATCAAAATTATTTTAATAAAATTTTAAAAATAAAATTTCAAAAAATTATATCAAATAAAACTTAAAAAAATTGCCTTTTTTTCGATAAATTTCCAGTGATTTTTCAGGACCTAACTGATGAATTTTAGACGGATTTTCAATAAATTTATTGACACTTTCCAACAGTGATGGACTGCCAATGAATAAAAAAAGAAATAAAAATTATATGAAAAAACTATTGCTTGAAAATTTATTAAAATTTTCAATAGATTTTTCTGACAATAATAATTCCAACATGATTTTATCAATGACCACTTTCTATTGAAAATCTTTCATTTTTTATGAATATATCATGATTTCTAATAAATTTTTTCTTCGGAGATCACATTTTTTTTTATAGTGATACCTTGATTGATACACCACTGAAAAACTAACAGGTGTTAATATAAGCCCATTTGAGTAATTTTACATCAATCCAACTATTTTAATATTATATAATTCTATGAGAAATTAGGCATCTTAAGTGTTTAAATTTTTTTCATTATTAGATTATTTTTAATTAAAATTTATATTTTTTATTTAATTCATTTATTTTAGATTCGGAAAAAAAAAAAAAACCTCAACCCCCAGATGATTCAACTTCCTATAAAATTAGTTTTTGACTTTAGAACCAATTATTTTATAACCTAACAACTAATCTTGACCAAGAATGGTTATTTTTTATGATTAAAAATATTTGGAATTAACCAAAAGGATAATTAAATCAAATTATAACATGCTGAACATAATACTGAAGTAAGTAAAAGAGACAATTAGTATTGGATGAGTAATTTTTGTTCACCAAAAATAATTAATGGCACTAAATTTTTTTAGCTAATTATATGGTTTAAAAAGGAATTCAGCCATCTATAATTTTCTACCAGCAAAGACATAACGCCGTCAAGCCATGAGAACAAGGGCAAAGAAAAACAGGACACGTGTTTGCAAAACACTGCAATAGTGCTTAATAAAGTGTGTATTATTGTCTCTTAATTTTTGATAAATTAATTTTTTAAATCATTTTAAGGTTGGTGGTGGTCGGAACGAATCTTACCCACAAGTGAAGTATTGTCCGTTTTAGCCGATCTTGTGGTCACACGATTTTGTCATTCGGGGAGATCTCATTTCTCAAAAGATATCTCGTCGTTTAGGAGGAGTGTACCCTTATCTTATAAAGCACAAAATCACTTGACTTCTCATCAATGTAGGATTTTAACCCCTCCTCTTTTTACCATTAACATAAGCCTCCAAAGTCGCGTAGGCTTATGAGTGGTGAGGCATGACGGTCCTAAGTGGAGTCACCAAATAATGATGGTCGGAATGAATCTTGCCCAGGAGTAAGGTATTGTCCCCTTTGACTGACGTTGTGATCGCACAATTTTATCCTTCGGGAAGATCTTGTTTCCCAAAAGGCACCTTATCGTTTAGGAGGGGTGTACCCCTACTTTTTAAGGCACAAGGTCACTCAACTTTTCATTGATATGAGACTCTAACCCCCTCCTTTTTAACATCAACTAAGTTAAATATTAAAATTTTCATATATCATTGATTAAGATGCAATACAATGGTATCTATCTTTTCATTATTATTATAGAATTAGAACCTTCTTTCCCTTTTCCTTTTTCAGTTTACTGGTTGCAATTTTTTTTTTTTTGGATTTTTTCAATTTTTTTGCAGAAAATTGACATTACTAAGTTTTAAGAAAGAATGACATATAAAATTTTTTATATTTAAACTGTAAGTGTAGATATAAAAATTCTGAACTTTTTGTACAATTTTATATGCCAATTTCTCTAAAAAATTAACATTATCGCATTTTCAATTTCCCATACAAATTGAGGTATATATCCAAATCCAATTAGAAATATTATCTTAAATTTATTTTTTTCGAAAGAGAGAATGTTCCGTTTGGTTCAAGTTCTATACTATATTTAAATTCTTTCAACAATTTGTTGTTTTAAATGTGGGTAAAACCCCGCTTAAATTATATTTATATTTAAAAAATGAAGTTATCATTACTTGATTTTAAAATTTGACACTTAACTCTATTAAAAATTTTAACTTAATAAATAATATAATTTTGATTAACTCTTTTCATTATACTTATCTTTCGCATTATTTAAATAAACGTTTGATTTAACCTATAAAATGAAAAAAAATGGAATAAAATCAAATAAAAATTAATAAACATTATGATATTCAGTGGCATAGTTAGGAATATAAGATAGTCGGTTCAAATATTTACACATAAAAAATTTTAATATATTAAGTGCAATTATAATTTTATAAAAATTAATTTATATTACTTGTGTTATGATTTTGTTCATTACTAATTTAATGAAATAATGTGTTGCAGCTTGAAGAGTTTATAATTATGTAGTTAATTTTCGTCCAAACTTATTAAGTGAGTAGTTGTTTAGATTGCAGAAAGTTTCATATGAAATACAACTTTGTAGGAAGTAGAAAATACTTAGGTTGTTTGGTTAGTAACTGATTCAAAAAATGGAAAAAGTTGTACTTCCTATAAAGTATGAGAAAGTATTTATTTAATCTTCTAGATAAATTTTATTTATTGTACTTTCAATAAAATAAAAATATAAAATTATTCTTATAAAATCTAAAAATAACAACAATACTCTTTTAAAAATTACAAAAGATTATAATTTTTATGTATGATATTTTAATCATTTTAATAATATTTCATGAGAACTTTATAACTAAACCAAATATTATTTAGGAATTTACTTCTCAAAGAGTTATGTTTTTTTAATACTAAACAAATAATTTTCAACACTTCTTACAATGTTTACACACTAACTTCTTTCTTGTGTAAACTAACAGACTTCTAATTTTTTCATGTCTCTTTGTTGCCCTCCTCTCCGAACATCATCGGCTAATTATGTAACATAAAAATGAAGGGTTAAGAAGAAAAGTTCAAATATTTTGATTATAATTATAAATTTATGGTATTAAATTAATTGTTTGTGACTTTCAAAAGAATATCAATAGATAACATTTTTTTATTAACATTATATAAATATAATTTTATATTAAACTTTGAATTCTAATACTTTGAAAGTGAATGAATAAAAAATCGAAGTATAACAATTACAAACCATTAATTAAAAAGAAATAATAGTGTCAACATTCCAATATATATATATATATATATATATATATATAATAAAATATAAAAACATATAACACAATTAGTATTTTTTAAGACGGTAGTGGGGTCAATTGATCCCATTACTTCATGCGTGGCTCGTAATTATTATCTTTTTGGCCTATTTGGTTTATATGTATAAATAAATAAAAATTAATTAATTATTAATTATAACAAAAAATATATTGATATCTAAAAAATTTATAATAAAATTAAAAATATAATAAATTTTTAAAATTTATAATAATTTAATTTATCCATAAATACAATAATATATATAATATGCAATAATCATATAATGAAAACATAGAATAAATATTTCATGATCAATTTCCTGTAAAATCTGAAATCATTTATAAAAAAATGTCATTGGTAATCATTTAAATTATCAAAAAATTTAACATTTACAAGTAGTACTTACAATAATGATCAATTAACCAAATTAAGCACATTTCTATCCACTAAAATTAGTAATCAAAGTAACTAGACTAAGCACATAACATTCTAATATGTATTCAATTACAAGAGAGGGAATATAATTCATTTATTTATGTAAAACTTAAACAATGTCCTGTTATATATTGAAAAGAGATATTGCAGAGAAAATAATCCTAAAATGAAACCCTTTATTAAGGAGTAAAGAAATATCACCTATTGGTGGCTAATTTGCTAACGTGGATGACCCGAGCAAAAGAATAATTGATTATGAAACTTTACAGTTTTTATTTCATATAATAACACAATTATTCGATTTTTTTGAATTGAATAAAATTATTTGGTGCATATAGAGAATTTTGAATTGTAAATTAAAACTTTTCAACTAACTGGACTGATTGGTAAAACGAAACAAATTACCTATAAAAATAATAAGATCAGTCATATATGAAAGAGGTAATTTATTAAGTATAATCTGACGATTAAATTAGTATTTTAACAAAATTTTAATAAATATGTAAAAAATAATTTAAATACCTGCTGACATATTTAGGTATCAAATATATATGTCAATTAATATATTTTTAGATAAATCAGATATTATCATATATTTACAATGTATTAATAACATTAGTAAAAATCTTGCTAAACAATTATCAATGTCACATTTTTCATATATACTTGACCAAGCCTTATATCATATATTAATTAGGTAATTGGTACTTAAAGTTTTCGATTAATGTTGTGACTGAGGTCATTGGACCAAGTGAAATAAGTAACTGACAGAAGATATATAGGATATACTAAATACTAATTCCTTGTCTAATTCTGACTGAGCAATCATAGATTGAACATCATAAATTATGAATTATTGTAAGTTGTGTCATAAATCTTTGTTTTTCATATTTTTCAAAACAACTCATATATATATTTATTTTCTGCTTTTGCCGCTTTCGAAGAAATTTTCTTCAACAAATCCAAATCCTTTTTTCAACGAGTTCCTTTTGTTTAGCAAGTTAAGAAAGAGTTGCTCAAATTTATGTGTTCCCATTCAATGCATCCTATGACAATTGATATCATAATTTAAAGTATTAAAAAATATGGTGTAAAAGATGTTCCCAGATCTGGGTCAAATAAAAAATAATAATAGGTATTTATCAGAAAATTGGCTTAAGAAATTCCACCAATGGTGGACCATTTTTCAGTCAATTAAAATCAAATTTCCTTTGGGTCTCTTTCTATGTCAATGAACCAGTCGTTTGAATTTGGAATTATATCACTCTTTTATCTTCACACTGTAGTTCTTGACACATCATTAATTAAAAATATTGATGATCATTTTAATCTTTTTATTTATATAAGCTCATTTTAACCTAATTTTATGAATTTTTTTATATATTCAAAGTGTCAATTTTTTTTTGGAACAGTTTATGTACATTATATATATTTATGTAAGTTTTATATCTTTCTAAATTGT
Source organism: Saraca asoca (assembly GCA_026873985.1). Lineage (NCBI taxonomy): Eukaryota > Viridiplantae > Streptophyta > Magnoliopsida > Fabales > Fabaceae > Saraca > Saraca asoca. Next base: position 8,610 of record JANHAO010022915.1, read on the forward strand.
TTTCTTTATTTTATAAAATTATTTATGTGAATACAATTTATATTATATAATAATTTATCATCCAAAATAGTATTGATTATTTTTGTGTAATTGAGATGTATAAATTTTGAGATTTATTACATGAATATATCGTGTAAATAAACTTATATATTACATATCGATGTTTTAAAACATGATATGATATGAATTTTAATACTATGTTTAATGACTTGATGTGGGGTAAAATTAAAAAAGTTAAAAAAAAAAAGGCATCCACAGCTCTTGGGTCATTTGAAGATTACATCTATCCATAAGAAGAACTGATCAGCTTCGTAGCAATCTGTCTATGATTACTTGTGGATGGTTTACACAGATGATTTTATATGACCAAAAATGACTTTACATGCAAATCAAATACTAGTTCTAATTGCACCTTCCGTGTATCTCCAACTTAAAACGGAGATAAGGAGTAAATTGGGTGATTTGGTTATTATCTCATGATTAAATATTTCTTGGTGCCTATTTATGTGAACTAATTTTGTCTTTTTATGTGACTTTCATAATTCTTTAATTTTTTTTTAAATTGTACTCTTTATTTTTAGAAATCACTTCTGTGAGCATAATTTATATATTTATGTAATAATTGTTTGTTTAAATTATTATTTGTTATTTTTGCACAATTGAAAGTGTATTGATTTTGGACTTAATCACATAAAATATTATACAAATTAAATTATCAATTAGGTGTATATTTGGGATAAGTGATGAAATAAGACATTCTAATACTTTATCTTATGATTTGATGTGAGATGAAAAATTTATAAAAAATTATTTTTTGAAAACAAAAATTGAATTATATGAATGAGTCATTGGCGATGTGCAAGGATGAACATCTAAATAAACTAATAGAGAACTCCAAATATGATGATTGTGGAGCATCATGTGGCGTATTCTAACTCTAAAAATAAGGAGGAAAATCTCTAGATACTATTTTTCTCTTATATAATTATTGTTGAAATTACATTATATAAATTTTATATGATTGAGGACTTGTCTATCATATTCTTTAGATTTCCTATTAAAACTTTTTATATCAGTATATGCTGATCCACAACATATTTATCCTATTCTCATATTTGTTTGTTGAGATAGTTCATATATAGAATTCTGTTGTTGTTTAAGAATCTATTATTATTTATATTATGGTTAAGTAATTAAGAGCTCATATATGATGAAATCAGTTATAATTTTGTGGCAATTAAATAAATTTTTTTGGAGAGAGATATATTAATAATGTACTCACCTTATCAGTATAACATTATTAATATATTTTTATTATAATATGAATAGTAGATTGAATATTATGGTTCTAAAATTTTAAATGTCTTATCGGTATTAAATTTTAGAGTATAATAATATTTTTTAATTAACTTACTTATTTAATATAATTCGTGACCCTTAGGCGGGATTATGATGAATAAGAGGTAAAAGAAAATTACATATTATTTAATTATTGGAGGAAATATGTAGTACGATTGCATTTATATGCATCATAAATATTCATAATGGATATATTTTGATGAAATTCCTCTCTGTTGTGTTTATACAATTAATTTTTGTCATTATTTTAATGGAACAAATTATAGGATTAAGAATCTCTCAATTTTTTTTTTTGCAATCATAAATTGATTATAATAAATATTTCTTATGATTGTATATTCACCTATCATGCAACAAATCATAATCAATTTTTTGTGTATAATAACTTTTGTTTAAAAATATTGTTTGAGAGGTTGATATATGAAATTAACGTGTCAGTTATGTTAATTTATAATGGCAATATTGAGTTTAAAAAATTCTTACTTTGTCAAATTTATAAAACTAGTGAATTTTTTAAGTTACAATATTTTGGCACAGTTAATGTTTATATTTAAATTTTATTGAATTTGTACCTATTGGTTATTTTGTTAAACTTGACAAATGATTTGACCGATATTCAATGGCAATATGATATATGTGCCTTCTGATTGGTTCTGTACTTTCTATTATGAAACTAATTATGATAAATTAAAGTGAAAAGTTATTTTCTATACTGATGAAATATTTTAATTATATATGTATGATTTATAAATTATATAAATAATGGATATGCACTATCGGTGTAACGTTATTTGACATAATTACAAGAATCTTAAAATAATGAAAATAAAAAATCTCTCAAAATGATATGATATCTCTTTTATGGAGTGTGGCCCTTTTATTTGTATGAAACAAATTTTGGAACCCAATTTTCTTGGGTTATGAATGAGTAATATACTTATTTATTTGAAATAATCAAATATTGCAAATCATATTATTTTGATCAACTTTTACTTGTTTCAAAGAACCTAAGTAATGAGATTTTAAATGGGCCATTTGGAAAATCATGTTCCTATTTTTTTTTTTTTTAAGAAAATGGTGGAGACTCAATTATTATTATGTCCTCCTAATGGTATAAAATAATAAAGTGTGATTCATCCCATGCACTTTTGTTATTAATGACATAATTGTATGCTTAAATATCATATATATGTTTGTACTCACATGCATACACAAGCACGCCTGTACACACACATGTATGTATATATATTGGTTATAATTGAGTTGTTTACACTACAAAGAAAAAGTAATTTAGTGACCAAAAATAGCGACTGAATTTTTTTGATCGCTAACGAAGATCGAACAACGACTACTTTGCAACTAATTTGCAAAAAATAAAAATAAAAAATAAAATATGAACTTCTTAGCCACCGAAATAGTGATCGAAATTTTCAGTGGCAAAAAATTCAGTCACTATTCAGTGGCTATATAGTTGCCAACTTAAAAAATTATGTATTTGCCATTAAAATTTTGTTGCAATTGAATATTTCGGTGGCCATATTATATCTAGAATATTCAATGACCGAAAAATTCGATCGCAATATGCAATAAGTTTATAAAAAAGAAATGAGGATTAAAATGAAAAGTTTCGGTGGGGACTAAAATGAAAGACTTTTTTTTGGGTTAAAAGTGTAAAATTTTCATAGTTTTGGGACAGAAATGAAAATTTTCCCATTTTTTTCTCTATAAAATTTCTCCCTTTTTTTTTCACGTTCGCGCCGAGTCCTCTCTCTCTCTCTCTCACTTGGCTGCTTCTTCCTCTATCGTGTCCGGTCATTCTCTGGTGTGACGGTCAGCGTGAGCCACCTCCTCTGGCGTGATCTTTTTCCTCTCCACCACCTCCTTCGGCGATTGGAAAGGGTAAGAAACCCTTTTCAACTTTTCTCAGAGCATTTTATTTTGATGTTATAAATAACAGAGCATTTTTTTCAAAGAAGTCACCAGCTGCCACAACAATGGTGAATTTAGAGTTAAATGCTACTTACTGTGATTTACATACAAGTTGATATTAGTCTTATGATTACATTTGATTGTGCAA
>JANHAO010022916.1:0-12052 GCA_026873985.1 Saraca asoca
GCATAAAGCTTCATTTTAGATGATTTCTTCCCTCAAAATTCTTTTATTTTGAACCTCATCTAAAATTGTTTGTCAACATCAAAAAATGGGAGATTATTAGCCTAGATTAATTTAGCTACATATTTTCCTTAGTTTTAATGTTAAAAAACAATTTTATCTAATAATATGCTTTAGTGTTTTTGATTTATTTTATAGGTTCAAAAAAATTTGATTCAAGATTCAAGAGATCCAAGATTAGTTTTTAGGATTCATTGTTCAATAGGATCTTTTGTAAATAAGTTCAAATGATATTTGATCCAAATATTTTTAACTAAATAATGAGGCAGAAAAATCACTTGAAGAAAACAAGATTTTATAAAACTATTTTTTACATCATGAATTGATTTGCACATCGATGTATTGAAGAACTTATGAAAAATTTATATCACAATCGAAGTTGTAATCAATGCATGAAATATAGATTTGAAAAACTATTTTATCAAAGTTTAGAAAAAATGGCTACTTTGATGCAGTAATCAATGCTAAGACTGTGAATAATAGGCTACACTTCATTTACCACATTGATTAATTAGTTGTAACCACTTGTAATTGATACGACAATTGATTCAATAACTGAAAGTTAGTTATTCTGTTACAGGCGATTACAACAGCTATTCAAGCTTAACTGTCTTCCCTATTTAAATGATCTTTCACAATTTTTCTTCATAATTCAGTGCGAAATTATTTGATAAAGAGCTAAAATTGTTTTTCTCTCTACCTAATCGAAATTCTCAGATTTATTCAAGAGTTTTGGATTAAAGATCAGTTGAGTTTATCTTGGATAGTTTAAGATTTCATCTCAAATACTAGTATTGTATTTCATATTTCTTTTCTATTTCTATTTCCTTATTTATAAGATTTCTAGAATTTAGAAATCTTGTATAGGTTCGCAAAAGCTTGTTAATCTTGTGTTTTTGTTTAGGTTTAGAATAGCTTGTTCCAATTCTTCTAGGTTAGCAAGAAGCCTATTTAAATTCTTGTATATTTGTTGTAAAACTAGCATTTCAAGAGCCTGGTAAATCCTGATAGTCTTTGTTTTTAATTCAAGAGGTCTTTTGGTTAAGAAAGATCAAGTGGAGTAGACTTGAATTTCAATTTCACTTTAAGTTAAACCACTTTAAAAACCTATGTCTTCAATTTTTCTTTTTTCATTTACATTTTGATTGCTCTTATTGTTAATCTTTAATCTTTGCCATCTTCACACTTACTAGTTATCAATTTTCTACATATCTCATCAAAAGAAGAATTAAAGTTGACAAAGGTGTATACAAATTCCCCAATTGGGAAAAGAAAAGATCTATTTATTTTTTGCAATTTAATTTTTACTAGGGCCATCAATGATGTCCCTAAAAATTAGGTTGCAAAGAAGGCTAGGAGCAAGTGATCTTAGCATAAAGGTCGCCATGATAGCTATAGCATTTTATTAGATACTTAAGAAAGGATCTTTACAACAGAAAGGATATGGAGGATTATGGAAGCCTAAACCCATAAGGAAACCTGACCAGTTCAGAAATAAGAACAAGTATTGTGCTTACCATAATGAAATCGGGCATAAACTTTGGAATGTAGGGCACTCAAGGATGCGATTGAGGACCTAATCAAGTGAGGTCATTTAAAGGATTACCTAGTGCAACCTGTGGAACAATGACTAGCATTACAACAGTGCCAATGGACTCCTAAGCAAGAAGAGCCACCAATGGTAAGAATTATATTTACCATTCATGGTGGGCTAACATTGTAGGCATTTCAAATAGGTCACATGAACATTCCATGTGATAATCAAATCATGTCCTATTTATAAGACAAAGTGAATTCGAGGGTCCCACCAAGAAAGCAAGGACGACCTCAAATAGCATCACCTTCACAGCTGAAGATGCACGAGGGGTACATTCCCTTATAAGAATGCACTAGTTATCCAAGCTAGAATTGGTAACACCGAGGTATGAAAAATTATGATTGATATAGGCAGGTTAGTGAATATTATGTACAAAAGATGTTTTGAATAGATGGGACTAAGTACAGATCAACTGAAGCCTTCCCCAAGGCCCCTTTATGACTTTACAGGAGATGCAATACTACCAATGGGGCAAATTAGGCTTCCCATTACCCTTGGAGGTTTAGGTCGCTAGGTAACCATCTTGGCAGACTTTCTAATCAATGACTGTCTTTTAGCATTTAATGTTGTGCTGGGGTGACCTGCAATCAATGACCTAGACATGGTCACATCTACTAGGATACTCACCATTAGATTCCCGACCCCCAATGGAATTGGATATGTGCAAGGTGATTAACACACAACTTGACACTACTACAAAGATGAAGTCAAGCTAGGGATAAAAGGAAGGAAGATTAATGTGATTTTTGGTGGAGATCCATAAGATGCTAAACATCTTCACCCATATGATTAATGAATTTGAATATTGTTTATCTAGTCCTATAACATTGTTTTGAAATTGAGACCGTTGATGTTTTTAAATTTTTATGACTGTTTTACTAATTTTTGGATAAATTTTCAACAAAATACTATACCAGAACCAAGCTATCATCCTTCTAATCCAGAAGCAAACACTCGCCCCTCTAATCTAGAAAAGGCATTCAACTCGACAAACTTACAAAAACTTGGCACCATATGCAACCTACTTTTCAACACTGCATGCGACCTACTACTCGACACCATATACGACCAATTATTCGGCACTGCATATGACCAACTACTTAGCACCATGTGTGACTAACTATTTGGCACTGCATAGGACATACTACTCGGCACCATATGCGACCACCTATTCGGTGCCACATATGACTAACTACTAGGCATCGTATGCGACCTACTATTTGGCCCCGTATGCGACCAACTACTTGGCACCACATGCAACCTATTATTTGGCACCACATGTGACGTTCTACTTGGCATCGTAGGTGACTAACTATTCAGCACCGTATACAACCTACTACTCGATGCTATATGCGACCTACTATTGAACACCGCATGCGATCTACTACTCGACATCGTATATGACCAACTATTTGACACCGCATACAACCTACTACTCGACACCGTATGTGACCAACTATTAAGCACCGCATATGACCTACTACTCAGCACCATATGGGACCTATTATTCAGCATTGTATATAACTTATTACTTGGCACCCCTGCAACCTACTATTTGACACCACATGTGGCCTACTACTTGGCACTGTATTCATGAGACCTACTTAAACGTTCATCTTAACAATGACAAAGTTATTGGTTTGCTAAAAGAGGTTGATTGACCTACTGGACATCCATTTTAACTAATGTACATTAAGTCATGGTTTGCAGGAACTCATTCATGTCAACCTGCATGATATCATTTGCAACCTATTGAATATACGATTATGGAAACTTAAACGAATAAAGTAAGAATAGAGTACAAATATCATTAAAATGTTCAGTGAAAATTCCCCTTAATGAGGATAGTTTATGTCTAAAAGGTTCAAAAATTGCATTTAAAGAATGCTACAAACTATGGCCTATAAGGAAGATTAGCCCTTAGAAGTTGCACCCTGGGCTGGAGGGTCCATATGTGAGGCGAGCAGATCAACCATCGTTTGGTCGTCAACAGTCTCCATGACTTACAAGCTGCTCTCTCTTCAAATCAGGTCCTGAGCCAAAGAGGCTCCACCTGCTAACTACGAACCTCTATTAGAATAAGCTACCCGCACACATCTTCCTCAGCCCTTAATGAACTCAAGTACATTCCCACTGAAGAAGGAGAAATCCATCTCTAGATGCTCCTCTCACAAGGTGAACAAGAAGCCAGTGGTGGCCCTAGACGCCACCTTTTCTTTAGCTCTCACAATTAGTATGGTGGTCTCTACCTTAGCTTGTGTAACCTCCTCTTTTGCCAAAGCAACTTCATCTCTAGCCACCTCATGTTTGCTCTTAGTAGCCTCAGTCTGTTACACTATTGCATCCAATTCACCCTTTACTCTCGATAACTCATCAACCACTTTATCGAGGCTGGATGTGACAACCTCACAATCTGCCACCTCACGAGATAAAGCTTCCTCAGCTTTTTCTTTGGCTACGTTGGCATCTCTAGTTCTTTCCTTCATTTCTAGCATCTCAGTGGTCACAGCAGCTAGGTCACTCCCAAGCTTATTCTTCCCCTTGTCCCAAGCTTGAAGCTTTTTCTTTAGCTTTATCATTGACAACAAGCCCTAAAAAATCAAATGATCAAGTTAGAATTAGACAGAGGTAAGAAAACCAAGTTGGAGGGACTTTACTTGCCAGCAGACATGATGAGCTGCATAGCTCATCAATCCTTCTCTTGAGCATTCCTTTGACTCCAACACTTTGGCCCTATAACAAGGCCCTAGGATCAACTCAACATTCTTTAGAAGGAAGTCAATGTACTCCTTCATCTTTAGGCCAAGACTAGCAAGTCACTCATTGGCCTTGACCTCAAGTACCACCTGCTCTGCAATGATAACAATCCTTTTCCCCTTGTCTACTCTTTGTTTTTTGGTAGGGGGAACAAATAGAGATACGACCTTCTTGACCACCTCAGGATGTGAGATGGGAGCCAACATTTGCGTGGATTCTACTACCATGGATGGAGAAGATTGACTTGCAATAGTAGGAGCCGATGAAGCCATAATAGTAGCAGCAAACCAAGCAAAGCCAGCATTTACGTGGATTCTACTACCATGGATGGAGAAGATTGACTTGCAATAGTAGGAGCCGATGAAGCCGCAACAATAGCAACAAACCAAGCAAAGCAAGAAGATTATGGCATTCGAAAGCTGAGTCTTAACTTGTCTTCATACTTTTCAAAATTTGCTGGACTGACCTCCCTAGTTTAGTGAGCTCTAATGTCTCTGGTGAGCTTGATGCTTAAAGTTGGAGCAAGCTTATGCAAATGCAAAAGATCCTCATTGAATTTGAGATTGTTCTTCAGATCATCCATAGCAACAAATTGACCCAGCACCTCAACCTCCTTACCTCTAATATTAGTTACTCTTTGCTACCTCTATCTATAAAATGAAACAGAATGTTTTAATCAGAGAATAAAATATGAATTCATAAAAGCTCGCACATCCTCAACTCACTTACCAGGAGTAAGGATGAAACCAAAACTACGAAGATGATGCAGAGATGGGTAGGAAACATAAAACTAGTGGGTTTTATAATTCCCCACATTGAACTTTCCCTTGGCATCACCTTGTGGCAAGATCCTCCATCATTTTGTCCCATGCTTTTAATGCTAAATAAATAGCAAAGAACCTTGATCGAAGGAGGAGGAAGATTATTCCTAAGGTATAAGATACTGAGGGAGGTGAGCTGAGAATATGAGTTTGGTGTAAGCTGAAAGGGGCAGAGTTTCAGCTTATTCAACAATTTTATAAGGTAAGGATGGACTGGAAACCTAAGCCTGTAGCAAGATGATGGGAGCTAGTAGCAACAAATCCTGAAGGGAGATAAGCTGCATGGTCATTAGAAGAAAGAGCCATAGCGTGATAGCCCTTGGGCAAATTGTATGTCTCAACCATGTACCTAAGCTCGTTGAGCTTGATGATCAAAGGATGGTGCCTAAACATTGTGTAGTTTGGGGACCCCTCACTCTCAACAACTTGCTGACCCTCAATAGGATCAGGATGAGCAGTAAATCTCTCAGTGACCTCACCACTCCTAAAGGCCACTTCATCTATCAAATGCATTAGCTCCCCACTTCGGGCTAGAGAGTCAGAATCCTCAGCATTCCCTACCTAGTGACCTCAAAGTTTATGACCTACCATCTACATAAAAGGAGGAATGATCAGGTAACCAAAAGTAGGCAATACCTAGAAACTAAAGTTAATAGGGAAAACCCTATGCAGCAGGTCATACATGTCACATATCATCACATCTAAAACCCAGACCACTAAAAACATGGGGAACTCGACCAACAAACCTATCAAGTCCCTAAAACCAGGGAGACAAAAAAAAGCTAAACTCAATAATTTATGACCTGAAAACCTATAGACATTTTATTATATACACAACATGCCAGCCTTACAAACAATGACAAGAATGCAAATAAACACATTATAGAATCAATCAGCAAGAAAAAATTTCCTAATGACTAATGTGCACACATTATCGGACCAAGCCACCAAATATTAGAAACCCATAAAGCAAAATAATCACAAAAAGTAGAAGCTTAGAACCAAGATTGTGTTTAGAAGACTTACTGAATTAACGAAATAAGATAGATCCAAAAAAGAGAATCCATAAGAGAGTATGATAAGCATGATAGATCTTTAGCAAAACCAAACCCAAAGGTTACTATTGCAGACCTAGGTGAAGCAGAAAGGGTGAAGAATGGCGATGACTTAATGAGAGCTTGAAAAGCAAACAAGAAACTGAAGCGTAAGTTTTCAAAAACCAATAAGTGTGAGGGAAGGAAGGGTTTTCCTCACCATATATACAACTCGATCAACCTCATCATTAGATCAAAAGATTGATCAATTGCCCTTGATCAAAGGGTCCAACAAAAAGTGAGGCTCTGTCATTGTTACACTGATAGCTATGAAAAATGTGTGCATTAAATGTAGAAATGATGACATTGGCAAGCGCAAACAAAATGAAAGGACAAGAGTCCAAATGACAGCATAGCATATCATAGTCAATGGCTTTTACTAGTGAATTATAGCTCCTAATTTATAGATCACACTGAAAGCTGGGCGACTAATGTTGTGGGTATTTTTGAAATCACATAAATGGGCTGATAAAAATCCAATGGACAGACTCAGCTAACAAAGGCCTAGCTCACCCAAGATTGAGGTTGTTGGACTAAGACATCAGGTCGCTAAATATGAGCTAAGGTCGCTAGTTAACAATGGTCAAAGTAACCACCTCAGGTAATTAAGAACAAGGCTCAACTCACATATCAGAGCACACATCCACAACTAACAATCCAAGAAAATTTGTTCAGTTTCCTACTCTGATGGGAATCTGTTATAACCATCAACCTTTATCTATTATGTAATTCTAATCAAGTTATGATACTTATCGTTATAGATTTACATTCAAATTGTAACCCCCCAACCATTATAAAAAGGGATGAAATCATTATACATAACAAATCAATTGTTAGATACAAAATACTCAGCAAAAGAGTAATAAAAGCTGTGGACATAGGGGTCACACTGACTTTAGCCAAACCACATTAAAAACTTCTGGTGTCTCCCTATTCTTCCTCTCTCTCTCTCTCTTTCTCTTTTCACATTCAATATGTAGTTTGGAGTTCTAAACTTAGGTTGGCTGGATTTGACCATCAACAATTTCCAAGTAAATCTATTCCTAATATTTTGGTGCTCATGATGCTTTGCTATATGCTAACTATGATCTTTGAATTTGTTTGAATAATTTAGATAAAGTGTGTTTGAATCAAAAGGAGTTTTAATTAAACTAAGCTTAAAGAAGCTTGTAAGCAAATTCATTGTCAACATGCATGGAAGCCTAATGGATAACAAACAATAGAATCACTTTGGTCTAAAGTAAAATGAAAGTTAGAATGCAAAATATTATGAATGCAAGTGTTAAATTTGGTGAATATCTTAGAAATTTGAAATGATTAATTAAGTGTTCTAATGTGATTAGAAGTCTTAATTAATCAAAGAATTAATAATTCTGATAGAGACTATAATTATTAAATAGTAGTAAAATTCATAGTTGATATTTAAATAAAAGATATTTACACCAACAATGATGGAGATCTAAAATACAAGAATGGTTCCTCACTTAGAAACTGTTCTAAGCTAATTAAAATGATTAGAGGATAGTTACAAGAGGAGAGTTTAAGAGTATGGACTCATAAGAAAGTGTTTGGACATATTGGACACAAATGTGGGAACCTTAAGTTAAGGAATGTGGGCTCCTTGGGCCTAAGGGGCTACACCACTCACCTTGAGTGGATGGTGCAAGCAAAGGATAACCCTAGCTTATGCATTACTCATTAAGCCTCCTCACTCTTGCTTGTGCTCCAAACTTCTTTATTTGAAGAGGAGAAAGGAAAAACCAAGACCATAAGAGTTTTAGCCCTAGTAAATGTGTTGTGTGCTAACTCTTTTTTTGTGATCTCACTCATCTCCCCTTTGCGTTCAAACACTCAACCTTACCTAGTGAATATTGATTCATTGGAAAGCTAGCATCTCTTAAGCTAAGTGGTTGAATTCCTATTCTACAAGTTATGTGAACTTCACAAAAGCTTTCAATCAACTTGGTTCATGTAGATCACCATTGGTGTTAGAGATTGACAACTATCAAGATTGACAAAGATAACGTTAGACTACTTAAGCTTATAGCTAGGGTGGGTTTAGGTCAAATCCAAAAAGACCAGTGATCAATTTTAGTATGTTTGTAGTGTAAAATAGGAGGTTGGATACCTAATTAGAATAGGAATTTAAACAAATAGATTAAATGTAAAGAGGCAATAACAAAAATGGAAGGGAAATCAAATGAGGTTGCTACAATCTAGGGGATTCTTGGAACCAATTTTGTGACTAATCCTTGATACAATTATTATATTTCCTCTTTGACTATTTAGCCATGAAACTAATTAATCCAAGCACCTAGTTAAATCTTATTAATTTCTTTCTAAATTGACTAATCAAGCCTAACACCTAATTAACCCTTATTGCAAAGTTAGTTGAAGACCAACACCTTAATCAATTTACTAATAGTATTAAGATCTAAAAATATCAAGTCTAATTAATTAATTTATCCCAATAATAAACCAGTTAATTACCCTTAATTCTCTAGGAAAATTGATTCAACCTAGCAGCAAATTAAAACCCTATTGCTACCCTAACCAAACAACCACAACAACAAAAACGAATTGCCAATGGAAATTTAACTAGCATTAAATCACAATGAGCAATTAATTAATGATCCTTATTAACTAATCACCCAAAGAAATTATGACTAGTAAAAATAGATAATCAAATTGGGAATAAATTGGAATTAGAAGCAACTCTCATAATCAATAATAGAATTGGTGTAAAATTTCCCATAGATTGAAATGGAGATTTAGTTACACATTAATGTAAAAATAAAAGGAAAGAAAAAACCTAATTCAGGCTAGAGTCTTGCCCTAGCAAAGCTATTCTCCTTCATCAAATTAGAGATAATGCAAATAAATCTAAAAGTTATTACAAATATGGTTCAACTATGCATTTATGGTGGCTTATTGCACTACCTATTGATTAGGTAGCTACTAAGGGCTGGAAGCAAGCTTAATTAGATGTGGATTGCGTCATATGAAATGTGGCCTTGTCTCCTAGGAGTCCAATTTCCTTGACCTTGCATAAAGGCTTGATTTCTAATTCAAGCTATCGGCTAAAAACAGAGATAGCTTTTCATAATAGTCTAACCTATAATAGAATTTAACACTTAAGTCCACAACAATGAAACTAATTCAAAACGGTGTAGTTTGACTTGAAGCCCATTATAGAAGTTGTGATAATGGATCTAAGCTATCTTATGGACTTAGGTTTGCACTAAAATCATTAATGGAGCTCCACTTATGATGAAAACACTGAAACTAGTTTTGGGTTGCAAGATAACACTCTGTTTCAATTTATGGGCTTTATTTGACCTAAAAAATGGTTGAACTAGACTTGGGGCTTTGCATGAAAATTTTAGATCATTCTCTTATCTTTCCAAAGACATAAGAATCACCCAAACCAAAGTCTAGAACTCAAGATATACCCAAAAACTTGAAACAATTTGAAACAGGAGCAAATTACCTAATTAATTCAATTAAGCACAAAAACTGAGCAAACTACGAAACTAATCACAAGTACCCCATTAAGCACATAAATATATAAAAAAAGGCTAAGTATAAAAGAGATATAAAATATGTATAAATTATATTCATTAGAGATCGAATTTGAAAGAGTTGTCTGAACACAATCTAAATGAGTCGATTTTGGGGCTTGTTTCTTGGAATTGCTTAGAGATCAAACTCAACTTTGAAGACTAAAGATTTCAAGAACAACTCTTATAAAGGTATAATTTAAACCATTATTTTAAATTTACCTTACTTTTGAATTAATATGCAAACAACATGATCCAAGTTTAGGAAAAATTTTAAAATTTCCCTGTGCATACTTGATACTAATAATTAATATATTTGATATACTTAGATCCAGTTTTCCCAACATGCGTAAGAATGAAGTTTGAGATCTAGTTCAATTACCTACTAATTGTGAGCTAGTTAGTTATAAATGGGTGATTAAGACCAAGTGAGATGCTCAAGGAAATATTGAAAGGTATAAAGCCAAAATTATGTTAAAGGACTTTACTCATAAGAAGGCATAGATTATAAAGAAACTTTATTACCAGTTCCAACTAAGGACTCACTTCAAGTTGCGATAGCAGTAATAGCTCATTTTGACTTTGAGTAGCACCATATGGATGTCAAAATGGCCTTTTTGAATAGTGACTTATCTAAAACTATATACAACAATTAGCTAAATGGTTTCCAAGAGAATGGTAAAAAAGTCCTTGTGTTTAAACTAAAAAAATTTCATATATGGTCTAAAATAGATGTTTAGGCAGTGTTATCTCAAGTTTGATGTGATCATGACTTATCATGAATTCAAGTAGAATAATGCAGACTAGTGCATTTACATGCTAACAAGTGCAGACAATTGTTCTATGAATGATTGTCACTCAAATATGCAAGTGCACGCAATCAAACAAGTAATATAGAGTAAGTGAGTATCGTCTCTACAGGGATTGAAATTCTTGCAAACCAAACATAAAAATTTCAAATAAGCAAACAATAATTTCTTTAGGCTGACTAAGATGATTAAGAGAACAAAATGACAATGTTAAACTACACTACTAATAATTTAAGAAAAGAGGTGCTGAATTTCCAAGAAAAATGGATTAATATGTGAATTAACTAGTTGAGATTGATGAATCCTTTTTAACATGCAATTCTAACCAGATGCTATAGTACTGTTGTAGCAAATTTCTCAATAAACCAGAACTTCATTACAGCACATGTAAATTTCCCAATTCCAACATGTTTAGAGCTCTTAAATTAGATTACATATATTCCTATGCTAATCTGGATTTTAGAGCACAATTTTTAGCACTAGTTCCTTTGGGTTTTGCAAGGTAAACAATATATTCTTATATTATCTAAAAATCAACAGCATATAAAAGTTAAACTTGCATCATTCAAGCTATGTCCAATAACCTCAATCTTTCTAGATCTGAAATTATTTCTATATCCCATCATCAATGGCCAATCAATAATGAGAATTGGAAATTACCACACTTGAAATGAAAAGGGAAACATTTACTTAGTATTACAAATAGCAGTCTAGGATTTCATTGCAAGATTAAAGTTCATCATCAATTACTCTTAAATACAAGGCATTCATTGTTCATCAAAATGAGAAATAACAAGAGAAAAGGAAGAAAAGGAAAGAAAGAAGTTCAAATTTGAAAGCCTCCTCTCTCTTGTATCACTTCTACATCTCTGCTCCACCTCTACTTCCTCTGCTCCTGTCCAAAATTTCTTTTCTTTCTTTTTCTGGGTCTGGCTACTACCTCATGCCAGCTCTCTTTTCTCCTATAGGGTTTTTTGGACCAAAAATAGGTAGAATATGTTATGGCTCATGTGCTCCTCTGCTGCCTCCTTTGGAGTTATTTTTTTAGGCAACAAAAATGGGCAGAATCTATTCAGCCCTCCAACTTGATGTGCCACTTTGTTGCTAGCTTTTTCCAATCAGATTTTTTCATCCTTCAAATAAAGCTGGCCCCTACTAAAATGAAATTACAACTGGTAAAAAGTTAAAATGCTGAAATAGTTGCTTCCTCTCTTTAATTCCTTTTTTTTCAAGCCATAATTAGGACTTAAGCATCTGCAAACAAGCATCATAAATTCAATTCAATTCCTCCATTAACAAATCCAAAATTTTCACAAATAAAACAATAAAACCACTTTAGACAAAATAACAAAAATAA
>JANHAO010022917.1:0-12068 GCA_026873985.1 Saraca asoca
GGTTTCTAGGTTTGGAAGAGCCCTGTTGTAATTCTTCTAGGTTAGCAAGATCCCTGTTTAATTCTTGTGGTTTAGGTTTAGAAGACCCTGTCCCAATTCTTCTAGGTTAGCAAGAAGCTTGTTAATTTCTTATGTGTATATTGTAAAACTGGCAATTCAGGAGTCTGGTAATCCTGATGATTTTTGATTAATTGAAGAGGTCTTTCGGTTGATGAAAAATCAAGTGGAGTAGACTTGAATTGTGGTTTCAATTCAAGTTGAATCACTTTAAAAATTCTGGTGTTTCCTGCATTTTACATTACTGCACATTTCTAGTTTTTGTAATCTGTAATTTTGGTTTCTATAATGTTATTTACTCCATCATTATTTTTGCTACATTGTTGATTCATTTTGTGAGCTAATTCATCTTAATCTTAAACAAATATGCTTGCACTAAAAGATTTTAGTTAACTCATTTCAATTAGGTTTTTAAAAGGTGTATGTAAATTCCCCAACAAGAAAAGGGTAAGATCCATACTAAACTGAATTCCAAGCATTTAATCTTTAAGTTTTACCTACCAATTTTTATATCTTTGGGACCTAACAAATAAGTCAGAAATTTAGTAGAATCATTATTTTAGGAGGAGATTAGTATCAAAATGAAACTAATAACTATCTTTTATCCCTTTACCCCAATTGTATAATTTGAATTTAAACTTTGCTAATACACTTTAATAAGGCATTATTATTTTTTGATGTGCTAAAAGGGGGAGAAAGACAGGATTTTAGATAAAAGAAGTAAAGGAAAATAGATAAGAGGAGACAGAAAGAAATTTTTTTTTTCATTGTATGCTTATTCTATTTCTTATTTAAAATTATTTGCCACCATTAAAAAGGGGAGATTTAACCTAGCTAATATGTTTTCTTTAGTTTGGATGTTAAAAAATAATTTTATTTAATGTCATGATCTAACTACAAGTTTTGAGTGTTTGCTCATTTTGCAGATGCAAAGTAGATCAAGTGACATTAAAGATATCAAGAGATCCTACTATGCTCTTAGTGTCTTTATTGGTTATCTAGGATCTTTTGTAAGTGTAATCTAATCAGTTTTTGATCCAAGTAAATTTTTAAAATAACTAAACTAATGTAGAATTAAATCAAATGAAATTAGTTTAAAAAAAATATTTTTTAACTATGCTTTTTCCAATGGCTTTTCACAAGTTAAGTTTTTATAAAAACTATTTTTCGAGTGTATGAATTGATTCATACAAGAAAACTTGTGAAATGTACTTAAATCGATTATGCAATCGATTCATGAAGAAAAGCTTTTAAGAAATGTTTTACCAAACCATTTGAAAATAGTCTAAATTGATTAAGCAATTGATTCATGATCTTTTTACATAAAAGGCTAAATCAATTCATGCATCGATTCGATGAAGAAGTTCTAGATGATCTTTATAAGCTAAATTGATTCACAAATTGATTAGTCAGTTATTTGTTAGTTATAACTGCCACAAATTGATTCAAGACTCAAAAATTAGTTATTTTCAAATGTCAATTATAGCAACTATATATACCCTCTCACTCTTATTTCAACACAGAACTTCATATCATTCTCTATCACTTTGAATGTGAAAAACAAAGAGAGTTCTTGTGCTTCATCTGATTTAACTCAGCCTCTCAAAAATACATTGGATTAAATGCTCAGATCAAATTCTATGAAGATTATATAGTTAGTTTCTTGAGATATTCATCTCAAGTCTGGTATTGTTTTCTTTTATAAAATTCTTGTTTATTTTTTAGGTTTTCAAGGTTAATTAAGAATTGGAGATACAAGGAAGAGGTTGATCTTCCCTTGCATCTTCTATTAGTTGTAAGGTTGATTACAGTTAAGCTAAAGGTGTATTGTTAGTGTGACTATAGGTTTTACAAGAGCCCAGTGTTTATCTTGTTGTAAATTGGCTATTCAGGAGGCCAGTTAAAATCTTGTTGTTGTAATAAAAGAGATCTTCTAGTTAAGGATTGATCTAGTGGATGTAGATTTCATTTGTGATTTCAGGTGAAGTGGAGCTACTTTAAAATCCTAGTGTTCTTGATTTATCTTTTTGCACTTTTCATTACTGCATTCTATTATTTTAATATTTTGTTGCTTCTCTAAATTCTGATATAATTCTGATCTAAGTGCATCTCTAAAATATAATATATTTCTATTACTCTATAAATTATTAAATTGAATTTAATTTGAATAATTGGAAATTGAATTCATAACAATATCAGCAACTTCAATATTATCTTTATCTTCAAATAAAAATTTTTATTGAAAAACCTTGTGCAATAAGAATCCATTTTGCAAGCCAAAAGAGTATATTTTTAAGGGCAAGATCATTTTTGATTACATTCTTTATAGCACCAACAATATGCATTAAAGCCATGTCATCAAGTGATGCCACCTAAGCACACCTTTGTGCCAACATGGAGGATACATGGGTAGCAAGTTGGCATCACTTTATGGGGATGATATGGGCTTATTTGGATGCCTCTTGTATAAGCTGATCTGGGTCCATGTTGGGCACCAATCATAAAGGCTGATTGGTCTATCTTTTATTACATGTTTTGGACTTCTTGTAATGGCTTAGGCTATTTATTTTTGTTGAATTGTTTTGTGTATTTTTAGGCTTGTTTGCCTTGTAAGTCTAGCCCATTTTTGTTTAGTCATAGCTATTTGGGAAGGCTTGTTTGCCTTACAATTTACATTACACATTTTATGAAAATTAAAGAGTCATCTTCTTCTAAGAGCTTCCTCTCTTAGGGTTCTTGAGTGAACTTAAGACTTGCCAAAGAGATTTCTCTTTGTGGCATCGAATCCATCACTCATCACTCCCCTTCTCCTCTCTTTGGGAGTGTGGCGTGAATATCCTTCTTTTTCTTTCATCTTTTTGGCTAAATTTGGAAAGGTCCATGACAACAATCACATCAAAGATTCAATTCTAAGGACAATAATGATGGCCTTCAATATTCTCAAGGCATTTATTTTGTCAAAATTTGACCATGAAGATGGAAGAATTTGACCCTAAATATATTAAACCTTTTAATTCATTTCAATCAACTATTCCTTAAAATTTTTAAAGCTAAATAAAATTATTTTTTTTCAACTTCAAAATTGAAATTTTTGGGAAAATAAGTTCTTTTTATTACTGGTTAATTGTCATTGTTGTAAATTTATTAGCATGCCCCAAAGATCAATGATTTCTTCAATTACTCATACTTGTTTTAAGTCTTACATCAATTTTGATCTTACATAAAACAAGATGTGATATGATAAAATAAACATAAATAAATTTTTTTAAAAGTGTAAATAAACAAATTAGATAACAAACCAATTAGTTTTTTTATGAAAGATGGCATTTGGAAAAATAGGTAACCATTTTATGAACGGACGTTGTAGGGTGCTAATACCCCCCTTGCACATAATTAACCCTTGAACTCGAACTCAAATTTATGTAGATCTTATTTTGGTGTTCTAATCACATCACTAAAAATGGTTGGTGATGACTCCTTTTATTTGTTCAAATTTACACATAGTTTAAATATATATATTGCATCTTTAATCTTAAGCTATAATCTCATTATATATGTTAGGGTCCGTCCATCCGCATGGTTCACTGCTGTGAAGGAAATTGCCACACTATGGAATCTCATTCAATAATGTAGCCAATTTTGAAGCTGGCATTCTTGAAGAAATTAGTATTTTAGATTCTCTTCTTGTTTTTATTTTCATTTATTAATTATTCAATTCATATTTATTAGAAATAATTGCGTTATTAGTTGGTTTAAAGACTTATTGGTCGATGATGAGATGGAAGATTGTTTAATCACCATGTGACAGTTACTCTTTCTTTTTTCTAGGCTCAAGAATAGTGTTTCCAAAAGATGAGGGTTTCTAATTTTTGGTTGGAAGTGTAGGACATGTTAGTTGCATTTATATTTATATTTTTATTAATGTTATCTTTGATTAAATATATTTCTTTATTGTCTTACAATTGGAATTGTATTAAGACATTTATCTATTCTTTTCTGCAAATTGTTTTTTTATCAATTGTCAAAATTTTGAAATTCATTTTTTAATATTAAAAATTCTAAAAATACAAAATATATTTTTCAAACTTTTATTTTACTTTTTTATCCCTTTATTTTAAGGTTATCTCTTTTCTATTTAAATATTTCAAATGAAGTAGATTTTGATTCCTTTGAGGATACGTTGGCACCTATCAACCAGGTCAGATCCAATTTTTAAATTAATCTTCATTGTTCAATTATTATCTATTTACACAGCTTTTGCTTCAAATTCTACTCTTTAATTTATTTTAAAATTAGTTTACACTTTATATTAAATCCTTTTTTAAAATAATTCTATGAACTACAAAGATTTAATTAGATCCTTCTCTTGAATGTATGCAAGCCCAACTTTCGTAGGTCAAGCCCGTTTTCTATAAATGCATTTTTTATTTTTCTAAAATAAATGATTTTTTAAGTCCATTCTCTCAAATTCTTCAATAATGGTTCTAACCACTTAGTTAGTCCACTTTTCTCTCTACTTCTAATAGAGTTTCAAATGAACACCACTGGAACATTAAAACAAATTAATTTTACTTTCCTTTATTTTTTAAATGTTGAAATTGTTTATTCTAAGGATTAATTAAATATTCTTAACCATAATATATTGCATAATTTTGTTCTTGGTAATTATTTTTATTTAACGAGTATTTTGGGGTGCCTAACACTTTCCCTATCTACAATTAAACTCCCAAATCATCTTCTCTAATTAAAAAAGCTATTTTATCCGATTTTGTTTTTTGATTTCTAATTTTTTTATTAAAAAAATTAATGATAACTCCTATTTTATTCATTAAAATAGTTGCTGTTTATGTCACACATCCTCTAGGCATGTTGTGACGGAGTGAAAGCAATATTATAAGCATTTTTTTATGGCATGTCATAAAGGCTAGCTATAATACACTCAAAAGATAAGTTGGCTCCCTATATAAAATAGTATAGTCATTAAAACTTAAGGAGCAAGAAAATGCACACATACCAAAAAGTAATGAGAACTAAGTGCTAAAATTTTCTGGACAGCAAGTGTTATACAAAAAGAAACAAAAAAAAGAAAGTGAGGAAACATTTGTGCAAAAAAAAAAGAAGAGGAAAACAAATTGTGACAAAAGAAAAGGAAAAGGAAAACTGTTATATGTGAAAATCAGTTCGTCCTAGATGGACCTGCGAGCAACTTGAAAGTGGCAGAAAGACCAACTCAAGGAATAACTAGATCGCCCTGCCATCAGGTCACGTCATGAAGCAACCTCTTCAGCTCGAGCTCGCCCATGTCAAGGCGAGCTCGAACTCGACTTCTTTATCCCAAAGATGGGCACGTCCTCGTGATGAACGAGTTAATTGATGAAGTATATCCAGTGACCTGCAAGCTCGCTAGATAGAAGACCCACTCACACTTTGCCCAGTAGACATGCTAGGCCCACCTACTGAAGATAATCTGCAATAGCCGAATAACAAGATTTTATCTGTTCATTCTATCTTGTATAATAAATGTTGATGTAATAGATTTACTGGATATAAAATTACCATTGTAACCTCCTCTCCTCTACTAATATGAGGAAGGAGCCCTCTGCAAGGGAGAATATCATCTTTCATACAGGCAGAAACTCTGCCAAAATAGGTAGAGAGAAAGCTAGAATAAGCCAAAACTATGAGAGGAAGAGAGCTTGTATGTTGAGATCTTTGTAGAAATACTTTTACAACAATACACTACCATGGATGTAGGGTTTGAATACTCCCAAATTTTGCCGAACCACGTTAAAAATCTTGTGTCTCTTTACTGTTCTTCCCTTCCTCCTTGTGTGTTTTGCTGATTTGTTATGTTCGAACCAGTTGACGGTTAGAGATCCTAAAAGAATCCCTCCGTTGGCTGGAGTTTGGCTCAATACCAAAATCTGACGTCAACATTTTTGGCACCGTCTGTGGGAATCTCACTTGTTCTGGTTTGTTTCCTATTGTAATGGCCAAGGGAAGAGCCACCAAAGCTTCAAATGCATGACCTAGTCTTCCAGAAGGTCATGTCTCGATGACGGGCTTATCTACCACCCTAGTCATCAGAGCAACTATTGGCATTCCCCCAGCAAGGTCTGTGCAACCAGTTATCACTGCCAACCGCACCAACGGACCATAAGCCTGGCTCCAGCATAAGGAAAAGCTTGAACACATGATGGGAGAGCTGGCTAAAATAGTCACAATGTTAGTGCATGCACAAGCTTAGAATGCACAAAGGGGAACTGAGACCGATGCACCCAAAGCTAAACATTCCGGGGAAGCTAACCAAGAGCCAACTTTGAATCGCCATCCGTATGGCCATAAAAGTGAACCAAGCCACCAAGTCTCTAGCCAACGACTGGGGGGCTTGGACATTTTGGTGGAAGATCTCCTTCAAAGAGTCAAGCATTTGGAGGAGCAACCTCAGGCTCGAAATGACCAAGGTCACTTTAGGGAATGAACTCATTTCTCTAAGGAGATCGAGGAGGAACCCCTCCTGCACAAGCTCAAAGTTCCAGCCATTCCACTCTATGATGGAGATAGCGACCCACACAACCATTTGGACCTGTTCAACATCCAGATGGATCTCCAAACTTGCAACCCCTTGATCAAGTGTCGCATCTTCCCCGCTACTTTATGTGAAGTCCCTCGAATATGGTTCAAAAACCTCCCATCTCGTAGCATCAGCAGTTGGGAGGAGTGCCAAGGAAAGTTCATTGACCAATACCAAGCACTGAAGAAGCAACTCGTGCCCCCATGTCATCTCGCTACTGTCTTCCAAAGTAAACACGAAACGTTGAAAGACTATATCGCTCGCTTTAGGCGTGAGGTCAATAATGTTGAGAAGCCCTCAGATGAAGCCATCCTGACTGTCGTCTCAACAGGACTTCGCAGAGACGGGAACCTACTCAAGAGTCTGTACAAGTCCCCAGTTAGCAACTTGGGAGAATTTTATGAGTGAGCCACGAAGCAAATTAGATGGGATGAGACTTTCAGTCCAACAAAACCTGAGGTGAGCAGCTCGGCCCAAAGTAAGAAAAGGAGCAACCATGGAAATGAAAGTGACAACCTCGACCATCGGCCTGCTAAGAAGACCAAGGATGAGCAACCTCCATTTGCAGGTTGCCACAGCACTTACAGCATCTTGTTGGATGCCCAAGACAAGATTTTTGCAATGGAAAGGGACAAAGAGTATTTTGCAAAGCCTCCACCCTTGAAGACTCCTAGTAAGTCTAGACTCAACCAAGGGAAATTCTGATCATACCACAACGAGTTTGGCCATGTTACCTCAGAGTGCTGGGTGCTGAGAGACGCTATCGAGGATCTCATCAAAAGAGGTCATTTACATGACTACGTTGTGCAGCCTTCAAGGCAGTGACTTGGACCATCTTGGTAGGATCCCAAGCAAGAGCAATCTCCTACTATCAAGACTATCATTTAAACTTATAAATTTTTATGAATTATGTAAACATTTTGAACAGTCTACTAATTTTAAATTTTCTTTGAATAGGTGATTCGCCTAACTGGTAGCCTTTTATTTGAGCACAAGATCGCCCCGGCCATAAGATTGATCACCTTTTATTTAGGTACAAGATCTCCCAGACCACAAGATCGATCACCTTTTATTTGGGCACAAGATCACCCTGGCCACAAGATTGGCCAACCTCAATTTTGCAGCTCTTATGCAAACTCTATTAATTTCGTAGCTCTCATGCAAACTTATTTATTTAGCCACAAGATCAGTCTAAGCACGAGATCGCTCACTCTTCAATTTCGTAGCTCTTATGCGAACTCTATTAATTTTGTAGGTCTCATGCGAACTTATTTATTTGCCCATGAGATCGCTCGAGCACGAGATTACTCACTCTTCAATTTTGTAGCTCTTATGCGAACTCTATAATTTCGTAACTCTCATGCGAACTTATTTATTTGGCTACGAGATCGGCCCAAGCACGAGATCGCTCACTCTTCAATTTCGTAAGTCTCATGCAAACTCTATAATTTCGTAGCTCTCATGTGAACTTATTTATTTGGCCACGAGATCAGCTCGAGCATGAGATCGCTCACTCTTCAATTTCACAGCTCTCATGCGAGCTCTATAATTTTGCAACTTTCATGCGAACTTATCTATTTGGCCATGAGATCAGCCCGAGTATGAGGTTATCCTAATTCACTCATACAATTTTATGATTATGTGCAAGTTACACAGATCGTTTAAATAATACAAAATGCAAGAGCATCACACATAGATTGCAAAAGAAAAACTTTATTCATTAGAAGACCTCAACGAGGCAGAACAACATCAGAAAGCTCTGGATACAAGGGAAAAACCTATGACTAAGAAGAGGGAATGACAGCAAGGGGCCACACCTTGGCTGATTAGAGCTTGTGAGCCACCAAGGTCCTCAAATTTTTCCTTCTAATGCATCCTTGGTGGCAGCACCACAGCTCATCATTTTCTTCAGCCTCCAGCTCCTTATTTGATTTGTGAAAGTAGCAAATCATGAAGCATTAGGAGCTTGGCCGATCGAACAATTGCCTCACGGTAGAGCTGAGAGGACATAGTCTGAGATCCATATGAGATCCCTCCATGTTATCGAAGAAGCCAAATCTTCCGAACAATTACCTCTAGGCATGTTGTGACAGAGTGAAAGCAATGTTATAAGCATTTTTTTATTGCATGTCATAAAAGCTAGCTATAATACACTCACAAGATAAGTCAGCTCCCTGTAAAAATAGTATAGTCATTAAAACTTAAGGAGCAAGAAAATGCACACATACCAAAAAGTAATGAGAACTAAGTGCCAAAATTTTTTGGATAGCAAGTGTTATACAAAAAGAAACAAAAAAAGAAAGTGAGGAAACATTTGTGCAAAAAAAGAAGAAGAGGAAAAGAAATTGTGGCAAAAGTAAAGCAAAAAGAAAACTATTATATGTGAAAATCAGTTCATCCTAGATGGACCTGCGAGTAGCCTGAAAGTGGCAGAAACACCAACTCAAGGAATAACTAGATCACCCTGCCATCAGGCCCTGTTGTGAAGTGACCTCTTTAGCTCAAGCTTACGCACGTCAAGGTGAGCTCAACCTCGACTTCTTTATCCCTAAGATGGGCACGTCCCCGTGATGAATAAGCTGACTGATGAAGTATGTCCAGTGACCTGGGGGCTTGCTAGACAGAAGACCCACTCACACTTTGCCTAACAGACATGCCGAGCCCACCTATTGAAAATAATCTGCAATAGCCAAATAATAAGATTTTGTCTATTTATCCTGTCTTGTATAATAAATGTTGATGTAATAGATTTACTGCATATGAAATTACCATTGTAAGCTCCTCTCCTCTACAAATATGAGGAAGGAGCCCTCTACAAGGAAGAGGATCATCTTTTATATAGGCAGAAACTCTGCCAAAATAGACAGAGAGAAAGCTAGAATAAGCTGAAACTATGAGAGGAAGAGACCTTGTATGTTGAGATCTTTGTAGAAATACTTTTATAATAATACACTACTATGGACGTAAGGTCTAGATACTCCCAGATTTGGCCGAACTATATTAAAAATCTTGTGTCTCTTTACTGCTCTTCCCTTACTCCTTGTGTGTTTTACTGATTTGTTATGTTCAAACCAGTTGACGGTCAGAGATCCTGAAAGAATCCCCCCCGTTGGCCGGAGTTTGGCTCAATACCAAAATCTGATGTTAACAAAAACAAAGTGTGGAAAAAACAAAAGTTGAAAAGAAATAAAGTGTGAAAGAGCAAAAGAAAAGGAAAGTAGGAAAGAAATAAAACAAGTGTTGTCTTGAATTTTTGGAAAACAAAAATTTTCAAGCTTTAAGCTCAATTCAATCCAAAGAAATGGATGTCTTGCTAAGTCAATTTTCATTGTATTCAATTTGAATGTGTTTGTTTGGATGCATAATCATTTGCATAGCTTAAAAAGTCCATTTTTCTTGACCATTTGAATTTCTGTCTGCAATTATTGTCTTAGTTGAAACTTTGTTATTATTGTGCTATCCATTTCCTTTATGTTCCATTGTTAATTTTATACTCCTTGTACTTGTTGGTTCATGCCACTTTGGAATTATTGGAGTGTTGTGTGAGGAAGATTGCTACATTTGTGAAAACTCAAAGATCTTGTCTCTTTAGTTCTTCTAGACCCTCAAAGAGAGAAGATAAAAGTGGATAAAGGCAAGAGTATTTGTGAGCACATTTAAGGGTAAAAGCCTACCCTAGAGTGCAAACATGAGTGGAGTGTCCAAACATAAGTGAGAAGAGTGCATTATAATTAGGACCCTATTTTTTTCTAACATTTTCTTGTAGGTTTGTTTTCTTTAAAGATGTTCGATGGTAGTAGCTATCAAAACATGAAATCATGTTCACCTTAAGAGCTATGCAACAATAATTTGAAAGGATGACTATGAAACTTAATAAGGTTGGAGAGAGACTTACAGGAGATGAAAATAAAGGAACCCCACATGAGAAGAGGAGTTCTTCCAAGAATAGACATCACTTTTACTCTTCCCAAAAGCCTAATTGGGAGAAGAAATATGAGCAAAATGATGACAAGCATTCCAAGAAGGTTATGACTGACACTTGCTCAAAGGCTAAAGGAGAAGACCCCAACGGCAAAGGCAAGGTTGAAGTGCCTCAAAAGCAAAGAAACATCAAGTGCTTAGGGCATGGTCACTATGCTTATGAATGCCCTAATGCAAGAGTCATGCTAGTGAAAGGGAATGTTGAGATTGAGTCCACAAGTGACCATGAAAAAGTACAGGAAGAATCAAACTCTAATGGAAGGGGAAGTAGTGAAAGAGTAGAGTACGTGCTTGAAGGAGAAGCGTTAGTGTTGAGAAAGGTTTTTATTATATGAAGAATTCGGAGCATCCTTAATGGGCTGGCATCCTGCCCGAGCATGGTAAGGAGTTCAACTCGCAGGTCACTTCAAGTGCCAAAATCCCAACTCGCATTGCTAGTGACCTCATTTGCCCGAGCTCGCCCCTAGCTAGATTGAGCTTAGCCTCGCTACTATGAAGATAAAAGCTCCTCCTCTAGACCGAAGGACCTAGTTTGCGAGGCATGACTAGCAACCTGAGAGCTCACTGAATAGAAGACCAACACGTGTATTACCCAGCAGACATGCAGGGCCCACCTACAAGAGACAATCTAAAATAGTTGAATTACAGGATTTAGTCTGTCTGTCTAGTCTTGTGCATTAAATGCCTGATGTAATAGATTTACTACATGTAAAATTACAATTGTAACCTCCTCTTCTCTATAAATACAAGAAGGAGACAAATGTTTGAGGGGGAGGAGGATTGTATGCTGAAACTTTGAAAACAAATATTCACAGATTAATATATTATCATGGACGTAGGGTTTGGTGTCGTCTGGATTTGGCCAAACCACATTAAAAGTTGTGTGTTTGCTATTGATATCCCCTTCTTTCTTCCTTACTCTATTCATTTACTATCTTTGAATCAGCTAACAGCTTGAGATCCTGAAAGAATCCCCTGTTGGCTAGAGTTTGGATCAGAATCAGATTCCACGGTCAATATTTTGGCACTATCTGTGGGGATCTCAACTGTTCTGGTTCATTTCTTGCTATAATGGCCAAGGGAAGCGCTATCAAAGCTTCAAATGTGCTACTCAACCCTCCAAAGGGGCATGTCTTGACAACGGACTCCTCCATCGCTCCTGTCATCAGTGCAACCATTGTCTTCCCCGAGCCAATTTTGTTCAACCAACTACCACTATCAACGGCACCGATGGACTGTATATTTGGCTCCAGCATTAGGAAAAATTAGAAAACATGATGGGATAACTAGCCAAGGTAGTTACAATATTAGCATAGGGTGTGCAAAGATAGGCCGAAGCGACAATGCCCATGAATGCTCTCCAGCAGTGGCAAGTGTTGGTGTATGCCCTAGAAGCCAATCATGGGATGATTGTTTGCATACATTATATTACGTTTTAATGGCAATTCAATTATTA
>JANHAO010022918.1:0-12045 GCA_026873985.1 Saraca asoca
ACATTCTTATGTTTTTAAAAGTGTATTTTAAAGAGTATTTTCAGCACCACTTAATAATACACAATATAATATTTCTATGTTCATTGAAAATTAACCTATTGTGAATTTAAATGAGTAAGCTTTCTATACGCGAGAAACGAGTGCTCATATTAATAGCCTATCTTATTAATGATTATTCCATAATTCTATGTATAATTAATAATGAGTTAATGGCAAAATTTGTTATATATTTTAAATTTTATATTAATATCAATTGAATTTTATTCTATTTAAATTGATATTAAATTAATCTTATCATTAGTATTTCTATTTATTTTTTTATATTTTAAAATTCAAATGATCAAATTCGTTTTAAAAAACAATTGTAATATTTAATTAGTCTTAAACTTTAAACTAATATTAATTGAGCCATTCCATTATCAAGTTTGTGTGGTTGTTAAATCTATCAAAAATAATTTTGAGATGAATAATTTTAGAAAAGAAAATACTAAATTAAAAAATTAATTTCTTTCTATTTTAAAAACTTTTTAAGCTTCCGAAATTTCTAAACTCTTTTGTTCTCGGTAAGTTTCTCTTCCACAGGCTTATTATTTGTCTTAAGTACCATTTGTAGCTGAAATTTGGAAATTTTGAAAAATAGGTTTTGCAAGAACATAGTTGTGAGAATTTGACACTTAAATAAGTTTTTTTTTTTTTTCAAAATTTTATATTAAAAGAGTTTTAGGAATTTTAGTTTCCAAATCAATAAATCCACGTAAAATCATGTAATTAAAAAGTTTTTCCATTTAGAAAAGCAAACAAAAATTTTAATAATAAGATTAATTTGATGTTAATTTAAACAAAATTGAATTCCATTGATATTAATATAAAATTTATAATTAATTTAATATCATGCTAATATTTCAATGATAAATTTTGCCATTAACTCATTAATAATTAATGCGTTTTCTTTTTTGAATTAACAATAGTGCTAAAAATTCTACTACAACCACGTCAAAGTAACAATGTAAGTGACGTAAAGTAATTCGGTGCAAAACGAATTTGCCTATGCATTTCTGTCTCTGTTTTCGGTATTGATTTTTACCATCTACTGGCAGAGTCTCTGTGCGCACAATATAGTTATAATGTACTTATATCATTATAAATTTTGTTAAAATATATAAAAAATTATTAAACTAAAATATCAAGCTATTTGCAATAAAATTAATGGTCAAACTAAAATATTATAATGTCATTACATTTGTCAGACCGTAGCATGCTTTCATCTACTGTCTGTTTAATCAATGACATCAACTTTAATTTTTATGTTTGCTTGCATAAATTTCATATCATTCATTTCATACAAATAGTTCCTAGCTAAAATGTCATAAATTTGTGATATTAAGTAAAAAGGAAATTATATTTGACCATAAAATTTAAATAATCATTCCAAAAGACTTGTGTATCATATATGAAAACACAAATACAAAAGTTTGGTAGCTGTTACGGAGACTTGCACATCATGTGCCGAAATCCAATCATAATAAATAACCATAAAAATTATAATTTATGAAAGAAAATAACCAAGAGAAACATTGGGTAAGTTTAATAATAAGAAGGAAATTAAGACAAACATGGAGCATATTCATGACCAACATTAAGTTAAAATAAGCCATAAATCAAATTATAGGTAAGAGCTATCAAAATAAACTATTTTCTAATCAAAAGATAGTGAATAAAATAAATTACTTATAATTTCTAAAAGTTTTGGTGGAAGAAAGAAGGTTTTAAAAGATAGAATGTTGATCAATGGAATGTTCTAAGTGATTTTCTTGCAAAGCCCTTACACACACAAATCATAGAGACATAATATGGAAAAAAAAAAACCTAAAAAAAAAAAAGTGAATGGCATATATGTTTTGAGATACACATATCAATGACTTGTTAATATACAAAAAAAAAATAAAAAATCTTACACCACAAAAAATCACTATTTTTGAAGATATGGAACTACCTATGATGTTAATAAATGCACATGTATTCTCCCATTAATTCAAACTTGCAACAGGGCAAATGAAGGAGAAAAAAAAAAGATTGATTTCATAAATAATAAAAATAATGAATTAAGATGATTTTTATTATATATTAAGAATTGGTAAGCTATTGGAAAAGGTACCTATTATTTATCTTAAACCTCTTAAGAATTGTTCAATTATTAGCGAATAAAATCAATAAATCGATTGGTGAAAATGATGAATGATATCAAGAAATTAATTATAAAATGACTCCCTTGATTGATTTGATAGCCTAATACAACAATAAAATTGAGAGTGTCTCTTAATTAAGAATAATGTTGAGAAAGGTTGAGAAAATTTTTGCCTTCCCACTTGCTTTGCTATGAAAAATATTGGAGCTTATGGAGTTCTTCACTTACTTGAAACATAGCATGCATTTTTTTTACTTACTATTTGAGTGGAAATCATGCTTGAAATGTCTAATGATAGAAAGTAATATTTAATGTATGTATTTGGTGAAAGCCAAGCATAATCTCTTCATGCTTGCCACGGGTTGAACACTACCAAAAAAAAAGTTGCTATTTTTTTTATAGAAAACATCCTTAGAAATTATTTTCATAGGAAAATTTTTGATGAAAAACAAACGTTGCATAGTCTATTGTTGGAAAATTTTTTCTATTTGAAAGAAATTTCAACGCATTTTATCGATGGAATTTTGGGGAGATAGATTTTTCAAAAAATTTATTTTTCTCTTTTATTCATTGAAATATATACAATTTTTTAAAATTATTATAACTTTTTAAAAATAATCTCAATTAATTAATTAACCTTAAAATTCTATCATATATTAATTATTTTATTTTTTAATTCTAATTTAAAAAAATATTACTTCAATAACAATAAAAAATTAAACATACGACGCATACGAATAGTTATAAATATATAAAATTAGTCAAATAATCCATTTATTATATTATTCAAATTAAATGATTTATAAAATATATTATTCAAATCAAATACATAAACATATTATTACATCCTAAGATCAGAGAGGAATTCATCAATCTCTTGATCCCAAGTAGCACTATGCTATTATTGTAGACCAGTGGACCATCTAGTATTTTCAACCATATTAGCATAATCCATCCATTAGTTGTCGATGCATATGATGACAATGCTCCAATTGAAGATGGTTAAATCGATTGTAGTCATAGCTATGGTGGCAGTCGATACATGTAAGCAGGGGGTTGCTAGTAGCCATATGCATGAGGAGGAGGTAATGATTGCTAGCTCTATTACTACTATTGATTTGCAAAAATTGCTCTGTCCATAAGTAAATGACATGTATCTGTTGTTGCATCTTAGCAACAGTACATATAAATTGTGTTGTGAAAATTAAATGAAAGCATTGAATATGCACAACAAAATTTTAAATTTTTTTTCCAAATCCAGATCATGTTGTTTACAAATTAATTCATAAGTAATATATAATTCAATTAAACTTCAAAGTAACAATTTAAATTATACATTTTCGAGAGTTGTTCATAGAATTCTTAGTCTCCAAACCTAAATTTGATCTCTAAGTAATTGCATAAATGAGTCGTATGATCAAGTTCTCCAGTTTGTCTTCAAGCAACTTGTTTAGATTTGATCTTCAATACCAGCAGTGATCCACACAAACCAATTCAATTCAAAGCCTCCACCAAGTTCACATAACAAATAGAGTAGAAAAATTAACCACTCAACTTTATAGGTGTTAATTCTTTAAGGAATCACAAATTCACTTAGGTAGGATTAATGTTTGAATGCAAAAAAGAGATGATCACACAAAAGAGTTAGGTGTACAACACATGTTCTAGGGTTGATTTTTATGTGTTGTTACACACTTATGTCTTAAATATATTTAGGGTTGGCATTTCACTCCTTTAAATAAAAGACATTGGAGTACAAGAGTGTGGAACAAGTATGAGTAGTGCACAAGCAAGGGCTTTCCCTTGCTTGGGCCATCCACCATGCAACCCTCTTGACCTAAAAAGTCCATACTCTTTGTGTGGGGTCATAATGTGTCTAAACTCATTAATCTTATATGCCCTCTTTTATATCCAATAAGCACAAGTACTTTTCTATGAGTCCAAACTCATAAACTCTCTTGTTTAATCATTGTCAAACTTGTTTTAATTCATTAAAATAACTTTTTAAGTATGGAGTCATTCTTCCTTTTGTGATCTTTTCTAAAGTTAATATGAATGTTCTACAACATTCAAATATTAACATTGAAAATTTATTATTATTTAATAATTATAATCTTTATTAGAATTATTAAATCATTGATTAATCAATACTTTTAATCACATTAGAATACTTGATTAATCATTTCTAATTTCTAAGATGTTCACTAATTCAACTCTTGAATTCATAACATTTTGTGTCCTAGCTTTTCTTTTGACTCTAGATCAAAGGGATTCTATTGTTTGTAACCCATTAGGTTGTCATACATGTTAGCAATAAATTTATTTACAAGCTTCTATAACCTCAATTAAATTAAAACTCCTTTTAATTCAAATATAATTTCCTTAAATTGTACAAATAAGTTCATAAATCATGATTAGATTCTAGTAAAGTTTCATATCTAATCAAATCTTAGGAATAGATTTTTGAAAATAAAAGCCTGTTGTGATGTAACATCCCGAATTTTTTAAAGTAAATTTTGGGTAATAAAATGGCTTTTTGGAAAATCTAAAAAAAGGTAAATTTAAAAAGTTCAAGAATTTGAAACTATAAATTTTGGGATATGAAGTGTCAATACATAGTGAAAAAAAAAAGATTGTATGAATGATAGGAATCTTCATAAAGTGGAAGTTCTCAATCTAAATGCCCGTGGAGAAAATATCAGCATATCAAACTGTGTATGAGATCAATTTCTTCTTCTAGAAGAATGTGACATAACATATATTAGTCTATTCATAAATAATTGACATACTATTTTTTCAATTATTCAACAATTAAGGATATTTAGAAAGCTAACTATATGTATAAATTATCTCATAATTACAATCCTAATTGTAATTTATTTATACATTGTCACATTTCAAGGACTTTATCTAATATAGTGTATAAATATTAAAATATATATTTAAAACTGAATTGACAAAGAGGCAAAAGCATTATGTTTATTAAATATGATAAGATATGTAGTATTCATGTTATTACATTCGATTGTTTCTAGGACATCTATACTAACAAGTTTCTACATTACAGTAGATGAAACATTCTCGAAATGAGATGCACTGGCTGATACAACTATCCTTTTAGTGGCCTCAGACCCTAAATCGTAGATCTATCTCTTCTTTGTCTCACATGTGGTATCCACCCATATATCAAGGTCAAATGGTGGGGCCATCTCAATAACTATCTCCCTGGTGCCTTTAATACCTCCCTGTGCCTGAGTTTGCACCAAGTCCTCCTTTCTTTTGTTAAAGTTCTTATACAAATTGAAATAATTAATTATTCAATATTATACATGTAATATTTTACTACTAAATGTACTATACAATAATAATAAAATTGCAAATTAAGAGAAGCTACTTACATAGGATTATGCAACTCTAGGTAAAACCTACTAACCATTCCTTTGGATGTGGGTGTGGTAGAACAAGCTATATCTATAGGCAATTTGACTCAATCTTACCTATATGCACAATATAAAAAATTTCATGGACAGTATAGATTATGGAATGAATATGATTACAATAATATAAATGGCTTAAATAACACAGAGTTTGAATAACATTATCATGTGCAGTCGATACTCTATTATGGGGATAGATCCACCAGTGTGTAGTGAAGAACACTGTCTAACTATATCCAATACCCTATTCCTCTTATTTTGCTTAGACTTGAACTTAAATTTTAGGTCTTCCTAGTACTTGAGAAGCCCTTACCACTCTTCATCTCTATTTAGTAGGGCTGAGTGGGCCTTTTCTTGTGTATCTCATCTATGATATCCTTTATTTTGGTGGAACACTTTTGGTTGAAGTTCTTTTACATGTCTTTCTCATAAGAAGGGTTTTATTTCCAATACTTTTGCAATTAATTAACAAAGAAAGCATCAAATAGTTAGAGAATATTTATAAAAAAAAAAAGAAAGTTAAATTATAAACAAAGTATAGAAACTTCACCTCAAGCTCCACATATAGCATACTCTAAGTGGGCTCTGGAATACTCTTCCATATAACCCATACACCCTTATATTTGCTTATGATGATGTAGTGTATGGTGCCAACTAGCTTATGAGTCGGGTAAAACATAAACAAATAAAAATAAACATAATTAAGAAATTAAAAATTAATGTTCATGTCAAAAGGAATATTAGGCATAATCAATAATACATGCACTATTCTGTAAGGCATTATGGTTTCCTTAAGACCAAGTAGGGGTACCCAAGGAGTGTAGGATGTCCCAGGGCAAATGTTGCACCTTAAGATGGTGGCATCAATTGTGAAGGTGTCCCCGGTATATCTAAGGATGGTTGCTGCTACTGTTGTAAAGTAGGTTGGGGTGTGGGCATGAAGATGTAACTAGAAGGAATGACAACTGGTAGGTTTTAACCAATCATTGCATGAGAAATGTTGCCAAGGGAATCCTAGAGGGAACCTCGTCCCTAAGATTGCTATCCTTTACCCTACCCACCTTTATGGCTTGTCATTTGTAAATATTCACACATAATATAAGTAGAAAATAATCATATATGTTAAATGAATAAAGTAATTTAGCACTTATATTGGCAATAATTAACATGTCACATATCAAATAGTAGTATCATTCGTCAAATGCCTCCTTTCCGTCTTTTTTTTCATCATTTTCATCCTCTTCTTTGTTTTCATTGACATCACCCTCTTATTTTAGATCTATTGGCCCATCCACCTCCTCATATCTACCACCTTTATCATACAAGTTAACAATTGAATCATCTATTGGAATCAACTAAGGTGCATATGATATTTGGTCATCATGGTAAGCATGTTCTACTATATATTTATCTACAACCATTCCACAGGGCATGATTCTTATAACAAGCCACCAACCTTGTTTATCATTTTTTGTTCATGGGTATGGTGCATAATATAGTTGTGTTGCATGTTGTGCAATGATGAAATGATCATACTTTGCCTATCATCTTTTATGTTTGATTTTAACTATGTCATATTGGGTTGCACTCTCATACCATAGCCTATAAAAGATCAAATCACTCACAATGGAAAAGTACCACCCTTTTGATTGGTAATCTAGGATGCTTAAGCTATACAATCTTTTTATGAAAGTTGTAAAAGTCACCTTCACCTGTTGTGATATTCCTTGTGCCCTTCACACATGCCCCACTATTAATTGTTTTTTCCCTTGACTTCATTAATGTGTGTAAAACTTATACCTATTGACAAAATACATTGGAAATGTTTTAACTACCCTCAAAAGACTCCAAGCTAAATCTGACAAATATTGATTGACCACGCCATTAGAGAAATTGTCAACCTAAACATAACACAATTTTACATCAAAATTTCATGATACAAGTATAAACAATGTCTCATAAGACAAGTAGTAATTATTTATACTTATAAAAAAGTGAAACCAAGATATGTACTGAGCATTGATCATTGCTTCAGTGTTTTCATCTTGCATATTTGGATACGTAGTCTTTAAATAATGAGCAAACATACTATGAGGAATAACAATTTAGGTAATTAGTATTTTGAACTTGATTTAGTCAAATTTAAATATATGAAATGATTTATTAAGATAGCTACACAAATATTTACTCTTTAAATGACTCTACTTCTTCATAGTTTAAAAGCATGTGTATTGTGGTTGATTTCAGTACCTCATGACCAGAGAAATGTCCATAGAAGATTAAAGATGGAAAAAATAGGGTCTAGGGTTGCATTGCCATTCCAATCATTATTTATATTATTATGGATATTTTCTGGACAATGCAAAATGGGCTGGCTGAAACCTAATAAGAAGCTAAGTCCAGTCAAAAAAGGCCCGAATTATCCAACAATAGAGGTCACTTAACGGAGGCACTAGCTTGTTAGCTGCGAGTTCGGGACATGAGACGAAACTGAGACAAGTTCTAGCTCACCGAAGATGAACTTTATCTTGCCAAGCAAAACATGTTGCCCTAGTTGTCTCCTAGGAAACCTATTTAGACCAGCTCGCTAAACTTACTAACAAAGTTAGTAGATTATCCAACACGAGCTTGGACTGCCAAGTGAGTTATCTTAAGGATTATGTACGAAACGCTAGCATCTAGTCAGTACTCAAAGGCATATTCTCCCAACTGACAAGTCGGCCCCCAAAATTGACACATCAACTTCCAAAATCCGATAATAAAATGCTAAGCATTTATTTACCATCAAGTATTTATTGCCCACAAAGGTGGAAATAATTATTTTACTATTTGTCAAATTACACTTATAAGCCTTCCAATTTTTATAAATAGGAGAGGGATATACCATTGTAAGGAAGAAAAAGAAATTATATACAGACACTCTGTTGGAACAGTGAGAGAGCACTGATATTATAACTCTGTTCAATTAAATAGAGAAACGATTGCATTACAAGGAATACAAATCACCATGGACGTAAGGGCTATACTAACTTTAGTCAAACCATGATAAAAGCTTTTGTGTGCATTGTTCTTCCTCCTTTTCACTCTCTTTTCTATTTAAACTTGAGATATCACCTTGCAATTTGGGGTGTTGAAGAACCATTTAGGTTAACTAAGATTTAGGTTTACTAAACTAAATATTATTGTCAACATATACCAACTCTTCTGCTTTAGCATTGCATATCAAGGTCAAAATAGTATTGACAAAATTAAGCTATCTCCTCGGTCAAATCAGCGTCACAAATACTTCCTTCAGGTTTAGCTCTGTTGCCAACTTTCTTCTTTAACCAGTTATGAAATCTTTCCAATGGATACATCCATTGATATTGCATAAGGTTGTCTTCCTTGCTTTAAACATCAAATGAATATGTAAATTCTCCATTGAGTCAAAAAAAAAAAAAACTTATTGGAAAGATCAGTTAAAACTTGCATATTATCATAGGAATATTTTGTTCCATTTTAAGCAATTTCTTTTCTCGCAAGATCGTTGAGCATAATTCCTTAAAAAATTGATTTAACTCAGTAAGGGCCCTCAATAAAGGATTTCTAAGTCCATAAAAGGCAATAGGAAGTAATCTTTTTATGAAAATATGATAGTCATGATTTTCCATACCAAGTATCTTACCATTTCTTACATCGACACACTTATCCAATTTGGAGGCATAATCATCAGGCATCCTCAACTCCTTGACCTACTCACAAGCTGCCTTTCTTTCATCTAAACTTAAGATGTAGGAAGCTTTAGCTTTATATTTTTTTCATTTACAGCCTTTTTAAGCTCTAACTCCTTTTTTTACATTATTTTGTCAAAAAAGGCATTTAAAATTCCACCTGATTAGATAGAATTTTAAATCTCCTATTTTAGATAAATGAAACACCCAATTCAAATGCATAGGATTTTTGAAATCATGTCATTTGTTATCCACACAAGACATTTACATATACGATATTATAAATATTTAAAAAATTGCATTCTCTTCTTGAGTTACTGTATCGAAATACACTTTAAAGGGGCACTTGGTTCAACCAGTGGAAACGAAGAAGGAGCGGAATTAAATAAGAAGGAGTAAAGATAATGGTAACAGTTACTTTTTATTTGTTTGGTTTAGTTAAGGAATGAAATCACACTATTTGTGATTTCCTTTCTTACTGTTTGATTAGGTAGTGGTTAACTACAATGGATGCTAGTCAATACTGGTAGGTGGTGGTGGACAATGGTCAAGGTTGGTAGGTGGTGGCTAATGGTCAAGAGTGATAGATGGTGGTGAATGGTAGTCAACAACAATAGGCAGTGGTGGACAATGGGCAATAGTAGTAAGTAATGGTAGATGGTGGTCAATGGCACAAGGTGGTAATGGACAATTGTCAATGATAAAATGTGGTAGTGGATGGTGGTCAGTTATTATAGGTAGTTGTAGGTAGCGATCAATATTGGTAGTGGTGTTATACGGTTGTCAATGACGAAAAGTGGTGGTGGGCAGTAGTCAATAGTGATAATGGTGTTGGGTAGTGGTAAATGGTGTAAGGTGATAGTAGGTAATAGCTATTGGTGGTGATGGTAGAGGGTAATGGTTAACGACAAAAGGTAGTAATAGATAGTAGTCAATAATGGTAGAGGTGGTAGGTAGTAGTCAATGGAGAAAAGTGATAATAGGCGGTGGTCAACAATAAAAGGTAGTGACAGATGATGATTAATGATAGTGGTGGTAGTGACAATAAATGATGGTAGTAATGATAAGCGATGGTCAATGGAGGAAAGTAGTGGTTAACAACATTAAGTGATGGTGAGAGGTGGTTAATCGTGACAGTAGTCATTGGTGGTGGTCAATGTTGATAGTGGTAGTGAATGGTGGTCAATGACAAAAGGAGGCGATAAGTGATGGTAAGAGCAGAAAAGAGAAAAATGATTATTTTTTGTTATTTCCAAATAGTAACGTAATCTAATTCTTAAATGAGGGAAGGGTTTCAAACGAAGAGAATTCATTAAGGTTTAATAACGATAATAGATTTAACTATACGTAAATCAGTCATTTAATAATTTTTTTATTTTATTGTCTATTTTCTGAAATTCTTTAATGAAATATTCCCAGTTACCCAATTCCACACATTGACTAAGTAGCTAGTTTCTAAGTTTGACTTCATTAACAAATCGTTAGTTAATGTTCAAACTCAAGTTTTCTTTGGGAATACTTCGTCTAGTCATAATATTTTACTTTGTGATATTTATTTAGGATTTGAATTTAGCGTTTGTTTAGTATTATAATAAATTATAGATTAAATTATTGATTATAGTATTTTAAACACGCTAGGTAGTATTTTTAGAATTTGGTAATGATTAATTATAGATAATAATCTCAATTAAGTAAAAATTATTTTAAATAATTTTGTTTAATCAAGATTATAAAAAAAAAATATTTAAATTTATATTCATATTAATCTTATCTTTTTTTTTTGTCTTTATTATCTTTATTTCAATAGGAGACATGCTACATACATACACTCCATCTTCATATAAATAATTTCAATTATTAAATTTTCCTATGATCCAAATCAAGTAGTAGAAATAAATTTTTAATAATAACAATAAAATCTCTCCTTTCTCTTTCTTTATTATCTTTTTCAATAATATAATGTTTGAAATTGATTTTTTATATATCATTTAAATAAAAATAGATTATATATAATTAACTATTAAAAGATTTTACCAAACATAAAATGGATTTTATATAATAATTAATTATTTTAAACTCAATTATTAATAATCAATTACATTTATAATCAATTATCCCATTGTTATATCAAATAAGTCCTTAATTCATTATTAACATAAATTAATGTTACATTATCACCCACTTACTTATTATCATATTATTAAATATTATTAATTTTTTTTATTATTAATAAAAATTCTGCACTACTTTTGCATGAATGGTATCCTTTCTTCTTCCTATTTATTAATGATGTCAAATTTAAACTCATTTATTTTTTTTTTCATTTTCATATGTAACATTATTTTGTAAAATTTTATACAAATAGTATGCCAAATAAAATGTTTTATTTTTAGTCACAAGCATGAAGCATCCAAGGCACTTCTTTAATGAAAACAATAATTTATTGATTCATCGGCAAATTTACGTTACAAAGATTATTATTTAAATCCTAATTTGTTGTAGAATCCACTGTTAAGAAGCATCTTAGTTTGCTTAAGCGTCAATATATCTAAATTTGAGAACCCTTTTTTTTTCCCTCAAAAACAGCACTCGGAATTTGATTGAGGTTTTCAACCATGGCTTGTAATTTTTAGATAAAAAATTTAAGCCATATATCTTCCCTATATATGAGCAGAAAAATAAAAATATTCATAAAAAACTCCATTGCAGTTCT
>JANHAO010022919.1:0-12082 GCA_026873985.1 Saraca asoca
ATCGATTCATGATATAAAAAATAGTTTTATAAAATCTTGTTTTTCTTCAAGTGATTCTTTCTATCTCATTATTTAATTAATAGTTATGGATCAAACATCATCTAAGCTTACTTACAAAAGATTCTATTGAAACAAAGTAAGTCCTAAAACTAATCTTGGATCTCTTAAAACTTCAATCAAATATCTTTAAACCTGCAAAACAACAAATCAAAAACACAAAAATATATTGTTAGATAAAATTGTTTTTCAACATTAAAACCAAGGAAAATATGTAGCTTAGAATGATCTTGGCTAACAATCTCCCCCTTTTTAATGTTGACAAACAATTTCAGATGAGGTTCAAAGTAAAATAACTTTAAGGGAGAAAATCATCTAAAATAAAGCTATATGCTTTTTCTCCCCCTTTGAAACATCAAAAAAATAATAAAGCATGGGAAGCAGAAGATAAATTTTGAAAATTATTGCTCCCCCTTAATTTATGAGTATCTTTGTTTTTGCATTGATTATGTAATTGATTAAATCAATTAAAATGGTTATACAAAAACATTTAAAATCTTGCTACACCGATGTACAAATCGATTGGATTATCAAATTGTTAAACTATAAACTAATGAAACAACTGATGTATATGTATCAAAAAGACTACATCAATGCTGACTTCGATATAATGTGCAGAGATCAGTTTTTATAAATGGCTAAACTATATAAATTTGTACCTTTATCTTTTAAATTTATAAACCTACAAAACAAACTTAAGAAACTCCAATGCTTAAGTTAGATTTTGCATTAAAACTACAAGCATAATAGATTAAATAAAAATTTAAAAATTAAATAAGAATAAGTGTAAACAATTTAAAGTCTTGTTTTAGTTTTGTTTTATTTCTTCAGGGTTTAACATTCCTATCTCTTTTCTAATAAAAATAAATCTTTTCTCATCTAGAGGTTTGGTAAATATGTCTGCTAACTAAAAGTCTATCTAAACAAAATCTATTGAAATATCTCCTTTTTGAACACGATCTCTCAAAAAGTGATGTCTAATTTGAATGTGATTAGTCCTAGAATGCATTACTGGATTTTTTGTTATATTAATTGCACCTGTGTTGTCACAAAGTATTGGAATTTTCTAAAACTTTAATCTATAATCTGAAAGTTGTTGTTTCATCCTTAAAATCTGAGCACAACAACTTCCAATAGCAATATATTTAGCTTCAGCAATAGATAATGCAACATAGTTTTACTTTTTGCAAGACCATGAAACTAATGAATGTCCAATAAATTGACAAGCACCACTAGTGATTTTCCTATCTATTTTACTTCCAGGATAATTTGCATCAAAATATCCTTATAAATTACAACTATCTAACTTAGGATACTATAGTCCTAAATTTTTAGTTCTTATCAAGTATCTAAAAATCATTTTAAGTGCAGATAGGTGTGATTCTTTAGGATTAGTTTGATATCTAGCACATACACATACATTAAGCATAATGTCAAACAATTTTACCTGTACCTTTGACTCTTCCTTTGGAATTATCTCTAAAAGTTACCTTACCTCCATTCATAGGTGTGAGACAAATAAATTCATCTTTGTTTCCAATCATATGTCTTGAACATCCACTGTCCAAAAATCATAAGTTTGTACTTTGTCTCTTGCATCCCTGTAAAACAAAATTTATACAAATATTAGTGGTACCCACTGACTTTTGGGTCCATTAGTGTTAGTGTAGAAGACAGGAATTTTTCCAGCAATCACAGATTTAGGTAACCAAATCAATTTTTCATTTGATCTTAGCATATAAGTGTCATTACTAAAGGCACAATTCCTGATATGATGTCCTTTATGATTACAATAAAAATAAGTAATTTTTGCAAGTTTTAATCTATGAGTTTGCTGTCTAAATCTTGGACCAGCTTTATTGTAAAAAAATTTTGATTCTACAAAACATAATTCAACTTTTGATTATTATTAGTGAAATTCTATAATTTATTTGTTAACAATTCAATTTGAGATTTATATTGACTACATTACTCATAACTTTTTTTAGTTTTTGTAATCAATTGATTGTTTTCTTTTTCCAAAAACTTGATCTTTTCATTCAAAACTTTCTATTAGTTTTTATATGTAGTTAATTGCTTTTTAGTTTCTACCAATGATTCATACAATTTAACACAAATATCATCTAAGTCCTCATCATCACTGTCATCACTAAAATCATTTTCAAAATCACTAGAAGAATCATCACAATCAGAAAGAGTAAAGAAAGGATTGTTTCTTAATACCTCATTATCATTATTGCATTTAACCATGAGACACAATAATGCATCATCATCTAATTCATCCTCCTCAGCTATTTCTAGTTCTTCATTATCCCATACAACAAAATTGGATTTCTTGGATGCTTACTTTTTCTTCATTCTTTCATTTTCTAAATGCTTCTTCAAATAAACTGGATAGTCTAGCTTGATATGTCCATGTTTCTTGCATTCAAAGCAAGTAGGAATAGTGCTAACTGAACTTCCTTGCTCATTCTTTCCAGAATTCTTTCTCTGTGCTGTAGTTTTTCTTCTTTCTTTACTTTTCTTTTCTTTCAAAATTCTCTATAGCTTCTTGCTTAGCAAAGTTATATCTTCCTCATTCAATGTGTCTACATCAATTTTTGAGTCTCCTTGATTTGATTCAGCCACTTTCAAAGCAAGAGTCTTCTTTTTCTAATCCTCTCCATTCTTTTTATATCTTCTCAGTTCAAGCTTATGCTCTTCTAAATTGCCAAATAGCTCTTGAATCGTAGGAATGCCCATCTTCAAAGATTCTATAATGGCAATGACCTTTGGTTGCCATTCTTCAATCAAGGATCTCAAAATCTTATGTACCAAGTTTGCATTCTCAAATTTTCTTCCAAGCAAAGTCAAATGGTTAGTGATAGCAGTGAATCTTTGAATTAAGTCTTTCATAGACTCACCCTCTTCCATTTTAAACTTCTCATATTGAGACACAAGTACATACACCTTTGAAGCTTTTACTTGTGAGGTTCCAACATGTGCAATTTCAAGTATGTCCCAAATTTGCTTAACAGTGGAGCAATTTGAGATTCTTTCATATTAGTTTGGTGACAAGGAGTTTGAAATAATCCACTTTACCTTTGTAGCCAGTAAATGTTTCTTCCTTTCATTTTTAGTCCAGAGAGATTAAGGCATTAATTCAACTTTACCATTTATAATTGTTCTAGGGGGTTCATATCCCTCTTCTACCAGTTCCCACATATCTATATCTATAGCTTTAATAAAGTCTTTCATCTTTTGTTTCCAATAGGTATAATGTTCCCCATTGAAACTAGGAGGTTTGTGCATAGGTGGACACTTAGGCAATAAGAAAAAGTTAGAATCCATAATTTTTAGGAAAAGATAGAGGTGTATCAAGAGCTAGAGCTTTGATACCAACTGATAGTTCCAGTAAAGAAATTAGTTTACGAAAATAAACAAATCTGACCCTTTTCCCATTGGGGAAGTTGTATACACCTTTATCAAATTTAATGTTACGTTTAATATAATGTGCAAAAAATTGATATGCAAAAAGTATACAGATGATGAAAGTTAAAGATTAGCAGCAAGAGCAATCAAGATGTAAGTAGGAGAAGAAAATTGAAGACATAAGTTTTTAAAGTGGTTTAACTTGAATTGAAACTGTAATTCAAGTCTACTCCACTTGATCTTTCTCAATCAAAAGACCTTGCAAATTAACAACAAAAACTATTAGCATTGATAGGCTCCTGAAATGCTAGTCTTTACAATAAACACACAAGAAATTCAAAGACTTCTTGCTAACCTTGAAGAATTACAATAGGCTCTTCTAAATCTATAGAGATTTCTAACTCCTAGAAATCTCAAATAAAAGAAATTGAATAAGAAAAGGATTGAAATTACAATACCAAAGTTTGAGATGAATATCTCAAACAAAGTACAATAATCTCAGGTGAACCTTGATCCAGAAAACTTAAGGAAAATCTCTCAAATATTCATGAGTTAGAGAGAAAATCATGTTCTTATCTTAATCAAATGTTTTTGCACTGAAAATCTAAAGAAAAACTATGAAAGACCATTTATATATTAAAGGCAATTAGCCTTGAATAACTGTTGTAATTGTCTATAATAGAATAACTGATTTTCATTTAATACATCAATTAACACATCGATTATAGTATGTTATTGCAAACTTATCAGTGTGGTAATCAAAGTGCAATATTTTGCTTACAGCCTTAACATTGATTAACACATCGAAGTAGCCATTCTTCAAAACCTTCGGTAAAGAATATTTTTTTCATGCATCGATGTTACATCGATTATGATATGAACTTTTCACAAGTTCTTCAACACATTGATGTGTATATCGATTCATGATATAAAAGATAGTTTTATAAAATCTCATTTTTCTTCAAGTGATTCTTTCTATCTCATAATTTAATTAATAGTTCTAGATCAAACATCATTTGAGCTTATTTACAAAAGATTCTATTGAAACAAAGTAAGTCCTAA
Source organism: Saraca asoca (assembly GCA_026873985.1). NCBI lineage: Eukaryota > Viridiplantae > Streptophyta > Magnoliopsida > Fabales > Fabaceae > Saraca > Saraca asoca. The sequence goes on from JANHAO010022919.1 coordinate 4,531, forward strand.
AACTAATCTTGGATCTCTTAAAACTTGAATCAAATATATTTGAACCTGTAAAACAACAAATCAAAAACACTAAAATATATTGTAAGATAAAATTGTTCTTCAACATTAAAACCAAGGTAATATGTAGTTTAGAATGATCTAGGCTAACACTACAAAACCAAACATAAGTATCTAATTAAATACATCAACATAATAAAAGACTAAGCATAAAAGGGATATAAAATATGTATGAATTATGTTCATGAATGATCATTGAGGCACAAGATGCCTATAGGCATAAATAGCTTTAAACTAGGATGATTGATGAGTGCAAAATAAATGTATTTTATTTCTTCTACATTTAGTCTTTTGGCAAGTTTATAGCCCAAATAGAGTTATGTATGTCACATTTTAATCTTTTGACATTGTTTTAGACTTTTTGCTATATCTTGAGTTCTAGACCTCTGTACAAGACAATTGTTATATCATTAGAAAGATAAGAAAAAGGCCTAAAATTTTATAGAAAGTTCCAAGCCCAATTCAGATGTTTGGTGGTTTGAAATTAGCCTAAAATTTGAAGCAAAATGCTAACCTCATTGATTCCTGAACTAATCACAGTATTTTCATGATATATGGAGTTACAAGCCTTTAAACATTACAAACCCAATCCCATAAGAAAGATAAGATCCACATTTACAACTTTCATGAAAATCTTGAGATGAAACTACATCATTTTGAATAAGAAAAATGGTTGTTAAGTTAAGTTATAGAATCTGATATGGGTTAGACTTTAAACTAGTTTTGGTTTTTGGCCAATAACATGAGTTAGAAGCTTTATTTTGGGCTATGCCAAGTCTGTTGGAATGTTGAGGAGTACAGTTACAACTTTCTAAAAGTCCAATTTTACCTATGTCTAACTGATCCTAGCTAAATTAGGATTACACAAGGATTATTTTGGAATCATGAAAGGTTGATCCCCTCTATTTTTGTAATTAGTCCCTCTAGGTAGAAAGAACAAGACAATTCTTAGATCTTTTCTTCTTCTTCTTTTATTTTCTTTTTTCTTTGCAATGAGAAGTTAAACTCATTTTTCAATTCAAGAAAATTCTATTTCAATTTATTATGAGTGTGAGCCCTTATCTATTTTGGATTATTCTTGATTTGATTATCTATTGTTTCTTTATTTTATTTGATTTATGATTGCATAAGATGGGTTTCCAATAAAGGTCCATTAGTTGGTTGTCTTTTGTAATTATATGCTAATTGAATTCCATAATTCATAATTGTTATGAGAGTTTAGTATATGTGGCAATTTGGTGTTAATAATCATGATCTTAGTTTTCATTCAATACCTAAGGGAAATGTATGAAGCATTAAATTATTTGCATTGGTGTATAATTGTGATCTAGTCTTAGCTAGCCTCTTCCTATTTATAATGTTATTATTATATGACTAGGATTACTTAATACTGAATTAGTTAATAATAAGAATTTAATTTGGGTGTTAGGCTTGAATAATTGAATTTAGGGAAGAAAAATAAGGATTATGTTACATGTAATTTAAATTTTTCAAATGATCATATTTAGGTATCAATGATCATTCTATGAATTAAATATATAAATCTATCTTGAATTAAAGTTTTCAGAATCAAAGTTTTCTTTATAATTTAAATTCTATTTTTATTTATATTTCAATTTTTGAATTCAAAACCCCCTTTTATTTAATTATGTTACATGTAATAGATTATGACCTTATATTAATCAACCAATCTCTAGGGTTTGACATGAACTCACCAACGCTACAAATTTAGGGAGTTCAATAATTTAATTTTGATGGATTTGACAACCATCAATGATCAAAATGATCATTGAGGCAAAAGCTGCTTATGGGCATAAATAGAATAAAACTAGGACAATCAATATGATCATTGAGACAAAAGATGCCTATGGGCATAAATAGCTCAAAAGTAGGACAATCAAAATTGTCATTGAGGCACAAGATGCCTATGGGAAATAGTAGCTCAAATGTAGGATGATCAAAATGATCATTGATAAACATAAAGCCTATGGGAATTGTTAGCCTAAGTTATCCTGGCTATATATTTTTCTTGGTTTTGATGTTAAGAAACAATTTAAGTTTAAATCATTATCAGACAAAATATTTTACTATTTATAATTATTTGTTTTATAGGTTCAAAGTATATGATTCAAGAGACCCTAAAATTAGATTTAGCAATTATTTTATTTCTATAGGATCTTTTGTAAGTGAATTCAAATTAGATTTCATTCAAGTAACTATTTTTTCATCTGATATAATGAGGCATAAATAAACCACTTGAAGAAAGCTAAAATCAAATATTTTTCAAACAAAGATTTTTCCACAAGTACAGATTTTATAAAACTATTTTACACATTGAGAATCAATTCATGTTGAAAGACTTATGAAAAATATATTTGAATCGATTCACTATTCATGAAGAAAAGTTTTGAAAATTTTTTTATTGAAGATTAGGATTTTGTTTTGAATCAATTCAAGAATCGATTCACAAACTGAAATTTAGTTATTTTATTACAAATGGTTATAATAGATATAAAAACTCCTAACTACTTTTCAATTACATATCATTACACATTTTTCTCTTTTCTTCAAGTGCAAAAATCATAGAGCAAATAGAGCTAATTCAGATTTTCTTCTACCTCATTACTTTTCTCAATCAAAAGGATTTTGAATCAAATCTTTGTAGAATTCACATTATATGTTTGAGATTTCCATCTCAAACTTTGGTACTGTATTTCTTACCTTATCTTGATTTTTATTTTAAGATTTCTAGGTTAATAGGAATCTAGTATAGGTTGGCAAGTGCCTATAGTAAATCCTGTGGTTATTTTAGGTTTAGAAGAGCCAAGTGAAAATCTTCTAGGTTAGCAAGATTTCTGTTGTAATTCTTATGTTTAAATTGGCAGTTCAGGAGCCTATTTTAATCTTGATATTTTGATAATAAAAATGGTAATCAAGTTAAAGATTATTCAGTGGAGTAGACTTGAATTGCGATTTTAATTCAAGTTAAACTACTTAAAAATCTGGTGTCTTGAATCTTTATTTTTCTACTCTAACATTTCTAAATTTTACACAATTATTATTCTGCATATTTACAGCATAATTTTCTATTGTGCTTCTTGATACAAAATAGTTCTTTACATTCTTGTCAAATTCAGTGAGAATTCATTATAACCTGTTGACGTCGAATTTTGGTAATGATACAAACTCTGGCCAACAATGGGGAATCTTTAGAATCTCTGATCATACACTAGTTCAAACATAGCAAATCGACAAAAATACACAAAGAAGGGAAGAGCAGGGAAGAAGACACAAGGTTTTTAAAGTGGTTCAGCTAAATCTAGATATCACTGGACCCTACATCCACGGTAGCGTGTTATTGTGATGGTATTTTTACAAGGTTACAACATTCAAGCTCTTTATTTTCGTTTCTATATTGGCAGAGTTTCTCCTTGCCACTTGGATCTCTTCTTTTGGAAGGGCTCCTTCCTCATATTTATAGAGGAGAGGTTACAATAGTAGTTACATATGTAATAAATCTATTATATTAACATTTATTGTACAAGACAAAGTGAACAAACAAAATATTACTGTTCGGCTATTGCAGACTATCTTCTGTAGGTGGGGTCCAAGTGTCTGTTAGGCATGATATGACTTGGTCTCCCGTGGTCTTTGGCTCAGCGAGCTCCTAGGTCACTGATCACTCTTCATTAGCCAGGTCATTTAGCCTACGAACGTGCTCGTCCTCGAAATGGAGAGCTCAAGCTCGCTCTGTTATGCATGAGCCCAAGTTAACGAGGTCACTTCATGATGCGACCGGATGGAAAGGCGATTTGAATGCTCTTGGAGCAAGTCTTTCTGTCGCTCTCAGGCTACTCGTAGGTCCATTCAAGTCGAACTAACTTTCACATATAACATAAGCCCCCTAACTCTTAGCTCGTTTTGTAGGCTAGGAGTTGAAACTCTTCAATTTCTGATCAATCAAAGTCCTTTCCTGAGACTATTATTTCATCTGCATCAAGCCATATTTCTCATGGCACGTGTCTGTCAGTTATTGCTAAGTCAAACTTAGCCTTTTCTAAGCCCATAAATGTTGGCAATTGGGGGATGGATCTGGATCCTACAATGGAGCTAGCCTTGGCTCTATATAAGGGGAAGGCAACCCCTTCTGTTTTTGCATTGAGCAAACCATGGAGTTTCCTGATAAACCACCATCGTTTTTGGCATTCTATCCTTCCATAGAGGCGTGTATGGTTTGCTACATAGATAACTTGGAAGACTTGTCTTCTTCAATAGGATAGAGAGATCACATATGGATCTCAGACTGTGTCCTCTCAACTCTGTCATGAGGCAATTGTTCGACCGGCCAAGCTCCTAACGCTTTCTGATTTGCTTCTTTCATTAGGAGCGGGTGGCCAGAAGAATAAGGAGCTGTAGTGCTGTCGCTGATTGTGCATTGGAAGGGAAATTTAAAGACCTTGGTGGCATATGGGCTCTAGTCAGCCAGAGTATAGCCCTTCTTGGCTGGTTCTTCTTCTTAGTCATAGGTTTTCCTTTTTGTATTCTATCTATCTTGTATCCAGAGCTTTCTAATGTATATCTACCTCATCGACGTCTTTTAATGAATAAAGCTTTAGCTTCTTTCTATAATTTTTACTTGTTATTTTTGTTTCTCATATAAACATTTTGGTTTGAACAATCTATGTGACCTGCACATGATCAAAAGATAGCATGAGTTACAGATTAGAGCGATCTTGTGCTCAGGCTGATCCTGTGGCCAAATAAATAAACAAGTTAGTGCGGGAATCATAAAATAATAAGATAAGTTCGCATTAAAGCTGTGAAATAATTTAAGTTCGCATGAGAGCTGTGAAATCATCAAGTGAGCAATCTTGTGCTCTATTCAATCTCATGGCTGAATAATTGAGTTCGCATGAGAGTTACGAAATCAACAAGTGAGCGATCTCACGCTCTGGCTAATCTTGTGGCCAAATAAATAAGTTCACATGAAAGCTATGACATGGTTGAGTTCGCATGAGAGCTACAAAATTAACAAGTGAGTGATATCATGCTCAGGTTAATCTTGTGGCTGAATAATTAAGTTCGCATGAGAGCTACGAAATTAACAAGTGAGCGATCTCATACTTAGGCCGATCTCATCGCCAAATAAATAAGTTCGTATGAAAGCTAGACATGGTTGAGTTTGCATGAGAGCTATGAAATTAAAGTTGGCCGATCTTGTGGCTGAGGTGATCATGTGCCCAAATAAAGAGTAACCGATCTTGTGGTTAGGGTGATCTTGTGTCCAAATAAAGAGGGTGGCCGATCTTATGGGTGGGGTGATCTTGTGCCCAAATAAAAAGTGATCAATCTTGTGGTCAAGGCGATCTTGTGCCCAAATAAAGAGGGTAGCCAATCTTATGGTTAGGGCGATTTTGTGCCTAAATAAAGGGGGTGGCTGATCTTGTGGCCGAGGTGATCTTGTTACCAAATAAAAGTGCCAATCAAGCAAATCACCCATTTGAAGAAAATTTAAAATCAGTAGTGGTATCCAAAATGCTTACAAAATTCACAAAAATTACAAAAGTTTAAAGGGTTAAAAGATAGTCCTGATAGTAGGAGATTACTCTTGCACGGGGTCCTACCGAGAAGGTCCTAGGCATTACCTAGAAGGCTGCACAACATAGTCATGCAAATGACCTCTTTTGATGAGATTTTCAATAGCATCTCTCAATGCCCAACACTTTAAGGTGACATGCTTGAACTCATTGTGGTACACACAGAACTTCCCCCAGTTGAGTCTGGACTTGCTGGGAGTTTTCAAGGGTGGAAGCTTTTTGAAATCCTCTTTGTCCCTTTCCATTACAAAGATCTTATCTTGAGCATCCGATAGGATGCTGTAGGTGCTGTGATGACCTAAAAATGGCAGTCGCTCATCCTTGCCCTTCTTAGCGAGCTGAAATTCGGGGCCATCATTCCCATTCCCACGGTTACTCTTCTTCTTGTTTTGAGCTGAGCTACTCACTTCAGCTTTCTATGGATCAAAAGTCTCTTCCTATCTAATTTGTTTCATGGTCTGCTCATAAAACTTGCCTAGGTTACTAACTAGGGATTTATACAAACTCTTGAATAGCTTTCTATCTCTATAGAGTCTCGTTGAGACGATAGTCAGGATGGCCTCATCTGAGGGCTTCTCCACATTGTTGATCTCATACCTAAAGTGAGCGATATAGTCTTTCAGCGCTTCTTGTTCAATCTGGAAGACCGTATCAAGGTGGCATGGGGGCATGAGCTATTTCCTCAGTGCTCAGTATTGATCAATGAATTTTTCTTGCCATTCCTCCTAACTACTATTATTGTGAGCTGGGAGGTTTCTAAACCACATTCGAGGGACTTCACCTAATGTAGCGAGGAAGATGCAACACCTGACTAAGGGATTGCAAGCTTGTAGATCCATCTGGATGTTGAATAGGTCCAAATGGTTGTGTGGATCGCTATCTCCGTCATATAATAGAATGGCTGGGACTTTAAGCTTGCACGGGAGGGGTTCCTTCATGATCTCTCTAAAGAATGGGGTTCACTCCCTAAAGTGACCTTAGTCATTTTGAGCTTGGGGATGTTCCTCCAAATGCTTGAATCTTTTTAGGAGGTTTTCCACCAAAACATCCAATCCCCCCAGTCTTTGGCTAGAGACTTAGCGGTTTGGTTCAATGTTCTAGCCATGGAGATGGCAATGTGAAGTCTGCTCCTAGTTAGCTTCATCAGAGTGTTCAAACTTGGGGACAGTGATTTTAGCCTACCCTTGCACATTCTAGGGTTATGCTTGCACTAGTATTGTGACTATTTTAGCCAGTTCTCCCATCATGTGCTCAAGTTTCTCTTGTCGCTGAAGCCAGGTTTGCAGCCCATCGATGCTGTTAGCAGTAGAGGATGGTTGTACTGAGCTAGCTGGAGGGATACCAAGAGTTGCTCTAATAACAGGAGTAGTGGATGATTCCGTCATCATGATGTGACTATCTGGAGGATGGGACTACACATTTGAAGCTCTGGTGGCTCTTCCCTTAGCCATTGCAATAAGAAACAGATTAGAATAGGTGAGATCCCCACAAATGTCACCAAAATGTTGACGTCAGATTTTGGTAATGATCCAAACTCCAGCCAACAAGGGGGATTCTTCGGGATCTCTAACCATACACTGGTTTAAACATGGTTGTTACATCCCTTTTAAGCAATATAAGGATTTAAAAGAGTGGTAAGTAATTTAAAATGAAGAATTCAAATCAGATCTTGCCCTTATCTCATTGGAGACATAGTATACAACCTTTGTTTATTTGTCACTTGAATTATAGTCAAATAATGAGATCTTGTGATTGAAAGATCAAAATTGTAAATTGATACAAACAGAAATAATCAGAATAAAATTGAAGCATGGGATTTTTAAAGTGGTTCAACTTGAATTGAAACCGCAATTCAAGTCTACTCCACTTGATCTTCCTCAACCAAAAGATCTTTTCAA
>JANHAO010022920.1:0-12049 GCA_026873985.1 Saraca asoca
GGCATCGTGCGCTAGAGGCCCTAGTAACTCTTCCTTTGGCCATGGGAATGAGAAATCAACTAGAACAGGTGAGATCCCCATAGACGGCGCCAAAATATTGACATCAGATTTTGGCTGTATTCCAAACTCCGGCCAACGGGGGATTCTTTGAGATTTCAGGCCTATTCCGGATTCGTTTATGTGCCAAGATTAAGTGACAAGGGAATTAATGGAAGAAACAAGGGAAACACCAGATTTTACGTGATTCGACTAAACCTCGATTTTCTGGGTCCTACGTCCACGGTAGAGATTTTTCTTTTATTGTAACTTCTCACCCCCTTTCTTTTAACAATGTCATCCTATTTATAGGAAGGGCAAGCTTCCTGCATTAATTACAAGTTACAGTTGTATTACATCAAATAAATGAGAAAAGATGGTGAAGAGACTGTAATTCGGCTGCTAGTAGTGTGTAGGCTATGGATATGGATTCATTAGGTCGGCTATAGGCTTCAGGGTCGTTTTTCTGAGTTGGGATGCTCTGATGTCCTCGGTGAGAATTCATGGTACCGAGGACATCGTGGGTTTCGTCATAACGAGCATAAGAATGGTCGCTAGTCTTGCTGAGTTGTGCGGTCGTTGAGACGTTGCTTCGAAAGACACATTTTGTTTTATCCCAAACAAGTTCGAGGCTCGTTGTCGTCGCTATCTTCTGTTGGTGAGGCCTCCTGAGAACCTCCTGCTTGGGGTGCGAGGATTAGTTTATGATTCCTCGGGGGTTCATCCTCGCGGGGGCCATTTTTAGTATACAACAAATCTAAATACCATTTAAAATAGAAGTTCATTTGAAAATGAAATCTTGACTCTTGACCATTTCAAACACTAGTAAATATATTGATCTATAATGTTGACAAAATTCAAAACAAACAACTGATAGACTGTGGCTTATCAACTAGTCTGATAGGTATGTCAATCGATCTAGGTTCGTAACAATTAGACTATCTAAAATAAGGCCATGATCGAATGATTGGGTTATAGCATGGTGGGTGACCCCAAACCCTACAAGAGTGAGCTACTCAAAAGTAACAACCCGATATAGCACAGGACCATAACTGACCAACAAGATCCTAAGCCGATAGCAAGTCAATCAACTCAACAAAAACATGGCAATTACCATGTTTGACAAAGTAGCCCACTAACAGTCCATAATAAACTAAACTCAAGACCATATATGAATTACATGATTGCAATCTTAATAGTGCAAGATAAGGATCTCGCTCACATTAATAATACATCACTGACACATGATTATTTGTCAATCATCCAAAAGTATGACTAAAAGTATAATTGATATCTAGAAAAGGTCATCAGGTAACTCACCAATTCATACATTCTTAGTTTACTTATTAAAACTTTGTCTAAAAAACTTACTTGAATGTCAGAATATGTTCAGTGAATTGTTTTAGTTGTATACCAATAACCTTGTTCTTTGCATAAAGTGTTTTGCTACTATATACAACCCGTCTTTATTGACTAGTTCTAGTCGAAGAGCTTAATTTGATATCGTTCGTAGGAATTGAACTGACCTTGTTTTTCGTATAAGGTGTTTCATTACCATACACAACCCTTTATCAACTAATTCCAATCGAAGAGTTTAATCTGATATTGTCTGTATGAATCAAGCTCATGATTAGTTGGTGAATATGTCCTCCGCTAAGTATGATGCCCACATTAAATTCGCTCATTGTGTCTGTTTGGATGACAGTGTAATTATTAAGACTAAAAATATTTAGCAACTAAATTTTTGTTCAAAATTAGTGTGTCAGTACATGTATTTTGTATCTCTTAAAAAATATATATTATAAATTAATGTTGTTACAAAGTGATATTTTCAGTATGCAATAAATACATTGGCCAAGAACAACATCAATTTACAAAAGATATTACTTGAACATAAAGAATACATAAAATATCTATGACACGCGGTTCATCATGGATGATCAGGTCGTTCTTTCTTAGAGATTTGTTGAACTTCATGGAACTTCATCGGTTATTGAATCCAACTAACATTAATGTTGCAGCAACCTATTATTTGAGCAGATATTCATTTTGTCAAATCTGGCCAACATGTGACAGCTGAATCATTAGTTGCCAACTTAATTTCTCATTTTATTCCTGAACATTACATTGCTGGCTTAATCATAATAGTTCAATGGCAGGGGCCATTGAATTTTATTAACGATCTCCTCTATTGTATATTGTTGTCATAGAGATCGAGTTGTTAAAAATGATTTCTGACCATCTCCAATCTTTAAGAAATTTGTGAGGAAATTGTGTATTATTAACAAATAAATTTAATTGATATTGATGAATAATGAAGCATTTTTAATATACTCCAAAATCTCAAGTCAAACATTTTCAACATGTTCATCATTTTAAAACCAAAATTACAATCCTATCCTCAAATTTATACCATGTGAAACTTCTAACATCAAATCACTTTAGATATGTTTCTTTTTAGTAACAAATTTAATTTCAATGGCATGAATCAACGGAGTGCACATTAAATGAATGAGCTTATGCAACTGTCAATTGTCATGTTCAATTCATTCTATGAGCATGAATTACTGAAAAATATTCAAACTAAATGAGCTAATGTCTTGTTCAAAAAGAAAACGAAAATGAAATACGCTCAAACAAGAACTGTCTATCAGTGAGAAACAAACTACAAGTAAAATAAAATGGCCGGTAATGCCTAGGTGTCTTTTGGCCCAATTAAGACCTCACTGGAATTGTTAAAAATAAATCAGCAAATAGTGATCCTAATTTGAATTGAAATTTATTTATGGCAGGAATAATGATAATGTAAATAAATGGATGAGTTCAAAAAAAATCAACTAAATTTCATATTTGGGGTTCATTTGTAGGGCACAGGGCAGGCCAAATCAAGGGAAGACTCTAGTGGTACAAATGCACACGAATAGAAAGTGAAGATAAGAGGAATTTGTATTTTCACTTGTTTTTTTTTTAGGGAGATAGACACAATTGTAATTTGTAGCAGGGTTTAAAATTTTTTTATGTATAGTGGAATTCACATAAAATTTTGTATATTTCTCCTTTTAATATAACAGAAAAATTATAAAAAGAAAAAGAAGAGATAAATTAATTAAGTATTTCCTTAACACATTTATGAGTACAGCCACTGCACAAACGATAAATTCAAAAAGTACCAATAGAATTAACCTAAGCAAGATATTTTGAAAAATGGTTATTTCCTCATCCATTTTTTTTAATACCACAATTTAATTGATATAAATGTTTTATATAAATCAAACTGTTCTCTAATTAAATATGGTGAAAATCAAGTTTTATAAATAATAAATATTGTCTTTATTTGTTTTAAACAAAAATTATGCCTAATTTTACTTCTTAACTTTTAATGTGACTCACTATATTATTTTTTCTTTACTATTATTTTAACAATCCATCAATATTAAATAATTATTATTTTCTTGATAAATTATTTTATAACATTTTTTAGAGTTTTCTTTTCAACTTGATGGATAATGTTAAAAATGCGATTTTTTTATTTCACACATTTTTATTTTTTATTAATTAAAAGAAGACTAAACATCAGTTGAGCGAATCACTAATGACATCCATGAAGATAAAAAAAAGATGAATGCTAATTTGTCACTAAAAGTGTGAATTGAAAATGGTATAAATTCAGTTGTTGAAAATTGTGTTCAAGAAGGAAAAAAATAAAAACTTAGAGAAAGAAGCAAGTTAAGCGGATGCAGTAAGGCATTTTAGAGCATAATCGGAAATTATAAATGAAAAGATTTTACTATGCAAATGAATTCTGAACAACTGACTCTATATTCATTAAAAAAAATATCATAACTTGAAAGTTGAAAGATAGTAAAAATATTTTCTAGAAAATTTAAAAGAAAACATTTATAAGACACCAGCATAAATAATCATCTTTAAAAAAACGAGACAAAATAAAAACATCATAAGACAAAATTAAAACATCATACTTATCTATAAGTTTTCTATTTCCAAAACTTGTGAGTATGTGACAAAATAAATAAGGCTTGTACACATAGCTTTTAATATGGGTCGGCCAAATCCGGACAGTATCAGATCCTACGTCCATGGTAATGTTATTATTTTGAGAGAATTTTTATATAGTTTCGATATTTTAGCTTAGAGTTGTTTACAATGGTTTCCCCCTCTTTTTTGTAGAGGCCGGGAGGTTATAAGTGTAAATTTACATGCTGTAAATAGGTTACATCAAATATTAAATGTACAAAACAAGTTAATCTCCTACAGATTGACACTTGTAGATGACTTTCTGTGAGTGGACCTCTCTTGTCTGCTGGATTTGAGACATGATGTAAGTGTGTCTGATATTCTATCTTGTCAAGTCTTTGGCTAGATATCATGTTCATCTTGTGAGCCGAAATATTTGGCTCGGGGTTGCTGCTGGCCTTCTTCTAGCGACGCGAGCTTCACTCTTGGCGAGATAAGTTCTAACGAGCTATATCTTTGGGCTTTGTTCTTATCCCAACCTCGCGGTTAGCAAGGTGGTGCAATCTTAGCGAGTTGAGTTTTCTTTAACTAATTCTCAATTTTTGCTCATGCTTTTTCTGTTACATGAGACTGGATTTTGCCTATAATATAAGCCCTCAAACTCTCAGTTTGCTTCACGGATTGGGAGTTGAAATTTCATTGTGTAATCAAAATCTTTGCCTATAGTTTATGTCAAGTTGTCATCTTAGACTTAAATCTTTCACTTCATCTATTCCAGGTCATGCCTGTCTTTTGTGTATGGTTCCCAACTGTTAGCATGGTAATTTCATTTCTTCCTAAACCATTTGATCAGGAGCAGTAAGATATTTTCTGGATTTTCCAAGAAACTGAGCTGGTTTATTTACAACCCCGGTGGCCTTCCTCTTTCTCCATAGAAGGGTAAGATGGGTGCCTTAACTAAGCTTCCCATGCTTTTGGTGGTTTGGCTTTTGGTGAAGCATCCTGAGGTGTGCATAGCCTACTGCAAGAGATAAAGAGGTGTGAATAGCCTACTGCACGTGACTTCTATGGATAGCTCTTCTTGCTGGCCATAGGGAAGTCTTATGTCATCCTTGGATTACTACCTCACGATTTCTCCATGAGACATATCTCTCCCAACTGCATCCTCTGACACTTTTTCGAATTCTCATTCCCAGGGATGAGGCTGAGGAGGAGCTTTTAGTTGAGAAGCTACTTTGAAAAAGAGAATTGAGGGTTCAGTGAGCCCCTCGATTCTCCTATTGGTTGAGGTTTGGCTTTCGGAGACCAGTCTTTTCTTCCTGGAAGTGGTAGCTATAGGCATTGAACTTCGATGTACTTTAAGCCTTTTATTGTAATTCCACCTCATTGAGGTTTCTTAAATGAACTCTTTGTGAGTGTTACATTATGTTGAATATTCTGCTCGTATGAGTAGCTACACAAATCTTTGCAAATCACAATTGAGTGAAATACTCAGATGGCTAATCGATCGCATTTCAATTTATTAATAAGTTCAGATATCGATGAACTATGAGCGACTAACACTCATGTAGGTCACATGAGAGCTGCGAACCTGATCACATACGAGCTGTGCCTTAAAGATCGCACTGCAACGCAACACTGCTAGCATAAATTTTAACTTGTGTTGACAACTATTTTGCTAAAACAAATGAGTTTACTTTTAGCGCCTCTGTGCTTCAACTGGGTCGAAAATCTCCGCTGGGTAATGAGTATGTTTTGAGCATCTCCATGCCTCAGTGAGCTTGCAACTCAATTAGTTAAGTGAGTTTATTTTGAGTGTTTTCATGCCTTAACAAGCCAGTAACTTAACTAGTTAAGTGAGTTTATTTTAAGCATCTCCACGCCTCAATGAGCCTGCAGCTCAAATGATTAAGTGAGTTTATTTTGAGCATCTCCACGCCTCAGCGAGTCCACAGCTCAACTAGTTAAGTGAATTTATTTTGAGCGTTTCCATGCCTCAACTAAACCAAGGGTCTCAGTTAGATAATGAGTTTCATGCATTACTTGAAAGAGTTGATGCATACAAGCTATGGAAGCTATGAACATCCGATAATAGAGGTCTTAAATAGACTTATGCAATATAAAGTTACAAAATAACTTAGCCATTCGACAAATAAAATTTCTTTCAATAGGGATAGTGGGAAGTTTTCACATTCTCATTTGAATTCAAAGTACATTGTTAATGTACAATTCTGATTGAGCCCCTAGGCTCTTGGTTGAGATTTCAATGGGGAAAATGAGACCACTACCTCATAGGTTGGACTATATATTCCTTTAGACAGCCTCTCTTGATTAGGTGCTCGATCGCATCCCTAAGGGCCCAGTAGTTAGAGGTGCCATGGCTAACTTCATTATGGTAAACACAGAACTCTTCTTGGTTCCTTTGCCTATAGGGAATTCTAGAAGGTGTGAGTACCTCAAAATCCTCTCTATCCCTTTCTGTCATAAATATTCTATCTTGGGAGTCTAATAGGATGCTGTACTACTCATGACGAACTAGGAGCTGAGGTTGCTCACTTTTAAGCCTACGGGACTTCTTTATAGTTCGCACATCGGAGTAGTTATTTTGATTCATATTACCCCTCTACTTACTTTAGGTACAGTTGCCCTTCTTATACTTCATTTCAAACTTTCTCGAGCCAAATGTTTCTTCCCACTTAATCTGCTTAACAGTTTATTCATAGAACTCAGTTAAGTCTTTTACCGGAGACTTATATAGACTTTTATAAAGCTTTCCATCTTTTCAGATCCTGTAGAGATTGTTGCTAGCATGGTTTCTTCAGATGGATTCTCCACTAAATTGGCTTCGAGTTTGAACTTGGCAATGTAATCCTTTAATAGCTCATGCTTATGCTAGAAGATCATCACAAGGTGATAGAGAGGGATAAGTTATCTCCTCAATGCTCGGTATTGGCTAATGAACTTCTATTGGCACCCCTCCCAACTACAAATCGAATAGTGGGAAGGCTTCTAAATCAGGCCCGAGGTACACCTCCTAGTGTAGCAGGGAAAACTCGACATTTAATCAGAGGATCGACTATTTGCAAATCCATCTGAACATTGAATACATCTAGTTGGTCATAAGAATCAGTGTCTCCATTATACAAAGGAATAGTAGGGACTCTGAGTTTAAGGGGGAGGGGCTGAGCCTCGATCTCTGGAGAATGGTGGCCTATTCTCATAGCAAACTTAGTCATTAGGGGCTCGAAGACATTCTTCCAGCTGGATCATTTTCTGATACAACTCTTCTAGCAACGGGTCCCGTGCTCCAGACTATTGGCTGGAAGATTGCTGGACCCTTTGACCCTCATGATCATGAGAGTTATAGCCTGAAGATTGTTCTTACAAATGATGAGTTGGGAATTCTCTTGGTTGGCCCTACTTAAACATCTAGCTTGCTACTGTTGAGCATTCCCAGGCGTTGCGATCTCAGTTTGCCTTTGTACACCTTGTGCTTGTGCTTGCGCCAATGCTGTGACTGCTCTGGTCAGCTTTCTCATCACATTCTCTAATCTCCCCTAGCATTGGAGCTAGGTTTGCATTTTGTCAGTGTCGTTGGCAACAATAGCAGGATGAAAAGGACTAGTTGGCGGCAAGCCAGAGGTAACACCTATGATAGGGGCAATAGAGGAGTCCATTGTGGACGTATGACCTTCTGGAGGACTAACCAATACATTCAAAGTTTTGGTAGCTCTTTCTTTTGCCATTGTAGCAGAAAATATACCAAAAAATAGATGAGTTCCCATAGAAGGTGCCAAAATGTTGACAGTGGATTTTGGTTCTACCAGAATCCAGCCAACTAAAGAGGTTCTTCTAGGACTCAAATTGCAATTTGGTTACAAATACGGCTAACAAGAGGCAAAAAATAGGGAAAGGAAGAGAAGCGGCAAAAAACACATAGCTTTTAACGTGATTTAGTCAAATCCGGACAGTAACCGAATCCTACGTCTATGGTAATGTTATTATTTTGAGAGAATTTTTACATAGTTTCAGTATCTTAGCTTAGAGTTGTTTATAGTGGTTTCCCCCCTCTTTTTTATAGAGGCCGAGAGGTTATAAGTGTAAATTTACATGCTGTAAATAGGTTACATCAAATATTAAATGTACAAGACAAGTTAATTTCCTACAGATTGGCACTTGTAAATGACTTTCAGCTGGTGGGCTCCTCTTGTATGCTAGATTTAAGACATGATGTGTTTATGATATTCTATCTTGTCAAGTCTTTGGCTAGACATCGTGCCCGCCTCGCAGCCGAAATACTTGGCTCGGGGTTGCTGCTGGACTTCTTCTAGCAAGGCGAGCTTTGCTCCTGGCAAAGTAAGTTCTAACGAGTTGTATCTTTGGGCTTTATTCTTATCCCAACCTCGCGATTAGTGAGGTGGTGCAATCTTAACGAGTTGAGCTTTCTTTAACTAATTCTTAATTTCTGCTTATGCTTTTTCTATTACGTGAGACCGGATTTTGCCCATAATAGTGCCTTACATTAAAAGTCATAGGATCTTTTTAGGCATATTTTATTATTCAAGTTCTAAATTTGATTCTCACTAATTTAACGGGAGAATAATTTAGTCTATTATTATTTTTACATTAAATAGATTTTGACAGTACCAAATATGATTTTCACCTGAATTACATTTTTTATACTTTATAAACTTCTGCCTTAAACATAATTACATTGTCCAACTAAAAATTTATTTTGACTAATTTTTCAGTAAATTAATATCAGATTTTAAAATCAACTTGTCCATACAATAATAAATGATGGGCATGACACTATAATTGTAGAGATTGTTAAATATGACTTTATGTTAATCATTATATAATATCCAAACTTTTTTAATTTACTCTAATATCTCAATATATCTAATTAATCAAAGGCATAAATGATGGGTGCAAATGAAAAATATATTGAAATGTATCATTAATTTGTCTGGTTCTGGAACATGACATTGTTAGGAGTTTGCTAAAATGCATCTTTGATGCCAATTTTAAAAAAAATCATTTATTTTTACTCTTCTGAGATTTGCTTTGATATGTAAAACAGATTTATATTTGCAAATTAGATTTCAATTGCACGAGCAACGAGTCTGAGGATAGTGGCTTTCAAGCCATTCAGGTAAGAGACATATAAAAGTCATTTATTTTTGTCTTTTTTGTAAAGTGGGAAGAAATTGAAATATACAAATAAATATAGAGTTTGAATTCTTATAGTTTACACTCTCAGTCTATAGTCTATATTGCACGAACACCGACATATGGATACGAAAAAATACGGATATCGATACACGGACACGATATTTTTAAAAAATATAGGACACCGACACGTGAGGGATATGTGTAAATAATAAAAATATAGAAATACATTTATAAATATTAGAAAATATTGTGCTTATTTGTAAATATATATTATAATTATTATTTTTTCATATAAAAATAAGTACTCATGATATTAAATAATAGGGCATAATAAATAATAAATTAGAAATTGATCTTGACACATGTGTTGAAATAGAGAATACGTGTCCAAACTTTTTAAAATTATGGACATGACTTAGGAATCGAGCTTGACACGCTTGTCAAAATAGGGAATGTATATCCAAATTTTTTGAAATTACGAACACGACCCTAACACGTTTTGTATCGATGTCGATGAGTATCAGTGTCAGAAACGTTTCTGACACGTGGACACGGCTGCTATATAAAATATCGGTATATCGTAGCTCTCAGTTAATAGAATAGAGAAATATCATATCATTAAAAAATTATAGATAATTAAGATTTTTTTAATAATAAAAATAACAAATCATTTAATATACACACGTAATATCTTAAGTTTTTAAGTTCAAATAGAAGACAATGAAAAGAAGAAAAATCCTCAGACAACATCAAATGTCATTCCACCGTTAAAAATGTTGGCATAAATTAAAAAATTTTACTATTAACTTTTATCAATATTAAAATTTTTTTTAACAATCTTTCAACAACATAATAAATAAATGATAATATAAAATTTATTTATACTAAAAATAGATCAAATTTAAATATATAAACAAAATTTGAAAAACTTTTATTGAGGAGTTATTTTTTAAAATTTTTTAAAAATTTTTTACCGTGGAAATTAGCTCATATTCACATGGTTAAATGTCTCTCTTGCAAGGTGGAAAACGTCCTTTTCAACAACTTATTACTTGCCATGCTATAGCGCTTAGAGTTTTACCTTTTTCTTTTCGGTTTATACACCTTTCCTTTTAATTTTTTTATATTTCAAGAAGATAATTCAGTTTTTTTAATTATAATTATAGGTTTGCAAATCAATAGAAAAGAAAAAAAAAAAAAGAACTCAAGACAACTGAATTATTTTTACATTGAAAACTTTATCATTTTCTCTCAAACACTTCCACTCTCACTCTCTAACTCGCTGTGCCTTTCTTTACCAAAAAGAGAATTGGTGTGTCTTTGCTTCTCAAATTGTTCAATCACATTCTAATCCATTGGATTTATTGCTCTTATTCAAAACAGGCATTTATATTTCAAATAAAAAGATTTGAGTGACAAGTAACTTCAAATTGTTATCTAAGAACAAACATAACTTGAATAGGAGTAGAAAACAACCTACGATATTTTATAAATTGAAGTTGAGTCAAATTCTAACTAAAAGAGCTAAAATGAAGAGGAAGAAGCAATCTTTACTTATACATTTATTCAAAAATATAGTTTTTATTCTTGAAATTTTATTGGGTGATAAATTATTCTTTTAAATTTTAAAAACATATAAATTATTATTTCTGTAAAAAAATTGCAAATATAAATTTTGATGTCAAACAGAAATGGATTCATACACAGTAAACGGGCAGTGTTGTTTCCGACATCTAAGTAATAAATGACGTTAAACAGAGTAGAGAAGAAATTAGTTCAGATAGTAAATTAAACTAGAAATGCACAAAATGAGCTGTTATTCCACATGAAAAATTACAAATATTGCTAAAATCCTAAAATACAAAATGCTGAGGAGCAGAGTGTTAAGAACACAGAGTTGTTTGATCTGTTTTGTGTGTAAAAAAGTGATGCCCCAACAACTAATATTCGCACTATTAATAATGCCATTAAGAATTTAAAAATAACTACTCTAGGTCTAAGTGAGAAAATGACATGTAGGTTTACATATTTCTTGAAATAATTGACTAGATTAACTTCTAAAAACTACTGTAAATGTGCCTCAGATACTTTAGGGCATGGCTGCTAAAATTAAATTGCCAGTGGATCATGGCTTAACTGCTGCATAACCGCTCCTAACCAATTGGTCATGACTTCAAATTACAAGATAGGATAAATTAGATCTGTCAAAACGGGTTAACATATTTTATCAAGTTAATAGGTTAACCCAATGAATAAAAACTGTACGTCAGGCCAATCCTAGGTCGGATTACTTTTTTACTAGGTCAGGGTCAGGTCAGGTTATTACAGTACCAGTCCCAGTCTTAGGTCGACATTTACCAGGCGGTCCCAGACTCTCAGCCGGGTTTTATAACTTATTATATTTTAAATATTAATTTTACATCATTAATTAATTGAAATCAATTATTATTATTATTATCATTATCATTATTTCAAATATAATTTCTTAGTTAAAATAGAAGAAGAAACATTGCAATAGCATTAAAAAAAATTTCTTTGAATAATTTATTTTTTAAAACTTACAAATTGTTCCTTTGATATAAAATATTAAATTTTTTTAAAAAAGTTTTTGTGCAACTTTAGTAGAATTAAAAATTGATGGTATATTAGTATTAACTTTAGATAGAATTATTGTTCTAATATTAAATTATTATTATTATTATTATTTCAAATATAATTTATTGATTAAAATAAAAAAAGAAACATTCCAATAGTATTACTTTTTTTTTATTTGAATAATTTATTTTTCTAAACTTATAAATTGTTACTTTGATATAAAATATTGAATTTTTTTAAAAAAAAAATTAGTCCAACTTTAGTATTA
>JANHAO010022921.1:0-12044 GCA_026873985.1 Saraca asoca
AATAATCAACACAGGCTAAGTTTAAGCTTAAATGAAACACGAAACAGCCAACATACTTGTTCTATATATGTTAACAAAGCAGAAATACGAAAAACATCAAAAATACGAAGAACACAACGAACAAAACAATAATCATTTGTAAAAAAACGCTTTTACCTTGTTATGGCGCAAAAGAAGTTTCAAATAAGGAAGAAAATGAAGAAATCCCACCGGAGCTCGAGAGGAAGACAAGGGATGCTGCGAAAGGCCGGCCGATTCTGCAGAAAATGAAATTGAGGACGAGTTTAAGGGTTTCGAAAAATCCAACGAAAATTCCAACTGAATATGTCCGTTGGAATTCAATAAATAATCAAAACGCGCTGTTTAAATTAAGTGTATTTTCAATATTCCAACGAAAAATTTTCCGTTGGAATATTCAACGGAATTTAAGTCCGTTGTAATATCTGTTGAAATATTCCAATATATTTTTTAACGAAAATATTTTTCCGTTGAAATATTTCAATGAAATTTTAGTCTGTTGTACTTTCTGTTGAAATATTACAACGAACTTGAATTCCGTTGAAAAATTCGTTGGAATATTCTAAGAGAACATTTTCCGTTGGAATTTTGTTGAAATAACGAAATTCCAACGGTATTTAATTCATTGGAATATTCTGTTGAAAAATCATATTTTTCTTATAATGGTTATTCAATAATTTATTTCTCGTATAATATCAATAAAAAAAATCTAATTTAAACATTTTACGTCACACCCTATTTTCCTAAATTCTAATTTACAAATATGTACACAGAAGACATTAATACTTGCTTTTCCGTAGTATTAGAGTTTTTATTTTTTTTTATGAGAATAATAATTCGTTTTTTTTACACTTTTTTTTTACTAAGTAATTCGTATTAATGTAAAGTGTGAAAGCTGAGATTTGAGAGGAAGTATCCAATCAATAATTGAGAAGGACATTAATAATGTCTGTATCATAAAAATATATTTAATGGCCAAGTTGTTACTTTGACATTAGGTTGCGTTCGAGTGTGTGTACATATACACATGAAAAAATAATGTTTGTCAATTGCTACGTTCACATTCTGGGATAGTCGACAGCTTAAAGAAATAAAAAAATGAAAAAGGATTATTGACTTTTTAAGGCATGCTCTCACTTCCCTAGCATTCATTCTTGCTTTCCGCACAAAGGCTATGAATTTGGCTTCAAATGCCAAAATCTTTACAACCAATGTAGGAAATTAGGAAATATAAGATTTTGTCTAATTTTATTTTTAAAAAGAACTAACAAAACGAAAAAAAAAAAGATTCCTTTCTTAAACAATTCATTATTCAAACTTTAAAAATTGACTTGTGATTAAAAATCTCAAAAAAGATTCAACAACCTAATATTTACATTTTTTTTACTGGGTTTAAAATATAAATTTAGAAATAATTTTGTCTCTAATTATAGCTTTTTTATTTAACCAAAATAACTTTTGAGTGGAATTTTAACAAATCGAGTTTCTCTTGTTTCAAGACAAACAAGTAGATGCATAATGCCTCATCAATTTTCTTGTGATTTTAAATCGAGATTTCTAGTTATACTAAACGTATATAATTGTGTCTATTAAATTAATCAAAATAGAATTGTATTGTTTCTTATGTTATATTAATGTATTATTTCTCTTTATTTAATGTTATGCTTCTTTTTCGTTAAACAGAGCAGGTACAATCCAATCGTGTAACTTAAAAATCTTAAAAACATATAGGCAAGCTGGTGGTCAAATTTTCTAGCTTACAGGTAAGTAACAACTCAGATCGAATCACACGCTGTTTTGAAACAGTCAAAACTGAGGACGTAAAGTATTTGTTTCGTAATTGCAGGTGCTTGAAGGGTCAATTTGGTTGCGACTTTTCATCAAATACTTGTGAACATTGACAATCCCGTTGGCATTTACTTTAAATTCACGAGTACTTGCCTCTTTTGCCTTTTTAAATTTCCCAAGAGGCAGAAATTCACTCGTCGATTGAGGACATCTGACTGGAAGACGGTGAAAGTAGCATGAGAAAATTGCATCACAGTTTCAAGTCTAGTCTGGTTGTTAATTGGATCATGAAAGAAAACGCAATTAATATTCTGACCATAAAAAAAATGTCTGAACTCACGAGTTTTAGGGCTGGGCTTGTTGGGCCAATCAGTCCGTTTAATTGGGCCTTCAACTTACAAGATGGCAGAAACATTCAAAAGCCATTCTGGTGGTGGACCATTTAAGCGCAGATACAATTCAATCTTAGCAAGCGGAAAAACTCAAATTTCATTTGATTTCATGTTTCAAAGAAGTAACAGTAATAAAATGGAAACTTGTTCATATTTTCACGTGAAGATTGAAAATCAGGGTTCATCATTGACAAGCAGAAACTACAGAGTACAGACAAATTTGACAAAAGATGAAACGGGGAATTGTTGACGTTATATTCAACAAATTATCACCATACAATATTCCATCAAACCACATTCTTTTGCTGAAATTCAATGCTCAAGGAAAACCTAAGCAGAATTAACTACCTGCCATTTTCTAATGTGACGGTCAATTCATTATGTGAACAACTTTCTAGTTTACTAGAGGTAGAAGCCCTGCTGGAAGCGTATCTCCTAAGAATAAAGGCTGGCTGCTTCGGAGTTGGAAGAGTATTAGATTCACTTCTAAGCATGAATACTACATTTGACATGGTCGGACGTTCGTTTGGATCTTCTTGTACACATAGTAGCCCTACATTCACACACTTCAAATATTCATCTGTGTTGCATGTTTGACACAGTGTCTGATCCATAAATTCCAGTGCCCTGTCTACTTTCCACAAATGCCATGCCTGCAAATTATAGATTGCAATGTCTTATTATATCAAGCATCCCGTGACCAAAAAATGAGTGCTTACACTACTCAATCTCTCCTAATTTCTCACAACTTATTTGAAATAGACTCAAACATGTAGGTCTAATTTTAAACAATTATGAAGAACTGAATAATGCAAGTAGTTCAATACACTTACATAACCTAGAAGACTTAGTTCATGTTCTTTCTGGTAAAATCCAGTGTTTCTCTTCCCACTAATAATTTCAAGTACCACCACACCAAAGCTGAAGACATCAGACTTGACTGAGAAAAATCCATCTAACGCATACTCTGGAGACATGTATCCACTGCATTGAAAAAAGTAATGAAATTTTAAATAAATGAAATAAATTGCTGATATCACTTAAGTTCCCAGAAGCTATTGCTACGATGCTAGGTTATTAACATGGGTTATGGCATGAAACTTACTAAGTTCCAACAACTCTATTTGTGTTTGCTGCTGTCTCTTTTCCTCCAAAAATTCTTGCTAATCCGAAGTCTGAGATTTTGGAATTCATCTCTTCATCTAGTAGAATGTTGCTTGTTTTCAAGTCTCTATGAATAATTCTCAATCTTGAATCTTGATGAAGATAAAGAAGCCCGCGAGCAATTCCCAAAATAATATTGACACGCACATGCCAGTCCAATTGAACACTTAGCTTTCGGTCTTGGATATCACAGTACAATCCAAGAGCATGGCTTTCAAAGTTAGTCTTCATCCAAAATGAATTTCACAAACACAAGAAAGAGGCATCTTCAACGAAATTTCACAAATACAGAAAATCAGCTTACCAAATATGAAGGAATCTAAGCTTTTATTTGGCATGTATTCATACACTAACATCTTTTCATCTCCTTCAACACAATAACCCAGAAGTCTAACCAGGTTTCGATGTTGAAGCTTGGCAATCAAGACAACTTCATTCTTAAACTCTTCCAAACCTTGTCCAGAACAGCTAGAGAGTCTCTTTACCGCTATTTCTTGCCCTCCCTGAAGCTTTCCCTGACAGCATTTCAAGATAAGGATCCATAAATACCAGCAAGAACTTGAAAATGAAAATTTAAAAACTATAAATTATTACCTTGTAGACAGGTCCAAAACCTCCTTGTCCAAGCTTGTTTGCATTTGAGAAGTTATTTGTAGCACCAAGTATGCTTTCTAAATGGAAGTGTGGAATATCTATGGCTTGTGCATCATCTTCCTTGAATTTACCTGAGCCAATCCAATCTCTGATAGATCTCTCACTGTCATGCAGGTTAAGCCCCGAGTTTTTCTGAATATATCCCCTGCTTTCTGAAGTCAAACAAGATGAACTGTATATGAGTCACAGGTAACAGCTGATGGAGTATCCCTTGATTATTGGGATATAATATACATATTTATTCTCTTGAGTTTGCTAGATAATTAAGTTACCTTGTGCCTTGGCCAATCTTCTTTTCCACAAGTAAATATAGATAACACTGCTTAATAGAAGAATAAACACAATTGCAGCAGTAAATGTAACTACAATGATCTGAGGAAAGGACAAATGCCTGTCTGTTTGATAGCCATAACTGCCTTCTGTAAAAAAATTGAAGGAGGCACAAATAACATATATTAAAACACACAAAACAGTTTGTGATTATCTTTTGCAATAGCAAATATATACTGTAAATTGTATCTTAATTGCAACTTCGCATTCAAATGATTGGAAAGTTGAGTTCTGATCTACCCTACATTTTATGAGAACTGGTACAATATTGAGTTGAATCTATATTTTGGAATGTATAATGCTAGTTGCAATTAAGTTTGTATACTTAACTTCACAAACAGCACATCTGGAAGAATGTAAATAAGTGCAGCTAGTTTGAGATCGTAGCAAGTGTATAAATAAGTGAAAGTTTGTGAGATATATTAAGTGTAACATTATTACATCATGAAATTATACCACAAGGATTTTGACAGTTTGATATTTATAAATCCAGTACTAGATAATCATTATGTTCTTACCAAGTGTACAATTTGTATTCAAACCATCCCAAATAAAGTTTGTGTTGCAAAGGCATCTCTTCTTCCCATCTGTGGTAGTATTGCAAGTCGTATTAGGCCAGTCCTTGCAGTCCAATGATGAAGAACATAATGGCTCTAATGGTGGCTCCCATCTTAATTCAATCTCCACTCCACTTTTCAAGGAAGCATCAGGACCAAAGGTGCTCGGCTCAACATTACACTGGCCAGTAAGGTGGAATGGAGATGACTGGTTGAGATTCAGAAGCCTGTCCCTTATAGTGTGATTGTCACAGTCAACTTTATCTCTGCTGTGGATCATGAACTTTTGTGTTTCAGGGTTTATGTCAATCACTTGGTAAGTTCCACCAGGAGTCTCAAAATTAAGTTGGCTTGTGGATATGTTGCAGTGAAAACTGAAGTACATGGGGTCACCACAATTTGGTCCTGTACTAAGTGGATAGGGTATGAAATTTGTGCCACAAGTTCCGCAACTCCTCCCTGAGGATTCTGCAGAAATACAACCTCTTCAAATTCAGAAACAGTAATTTATAATTACAATCCGTAGCAAATTTTCCACAAGTTAGAAAGAGTAAGCTGTTTTACAAGAAATTAATTAAGACATGACTCAAGATAGAAGCAAACAAGATGGATGAGTCCAAAACTTGGCGGAAAATAAGAATTTTCATTTTCAATTCATGGTCATACAGAAAAATCCGATCAATTACTACTAAAATTTTGGTCATGATACTCTAGAACTTAAGAGGATGGTATAGAAAATACATACCTAAATCAGAAGATGCCGCACGAACATGAAGCTCAAAGCCATTATCATACTCCTCCTCAAGATTGTTCAAGTCCGACCAAATCCAGCACACTACATCACCACTAGTGCCTTGCTTTGTAATGTTCGAATCTTGATATGAATATGCATTACACTGGCAATTGTTCAGGCATTCCAACTTGCATTCCATTGCACTCTTAGCATTAAACTGAGCCTCTGGGTTTCCTACTTTCATCATTTTCAAACTAAAAAACGTGTCACCGTTAGACTTCTCGCTGCAAACATTCGTTTTCCTGCTGCATCCAGCTGAATAGTCCCCAGAATTCCAACTTGCTTCGGAATTAGGCTTAAAACCAGGCAAACACTTACACATAGAGTCATACTTACTATTACAGCTGCCAAAGCATCCACAAACATTATACACACTACACCTATCTCTGGGTTCTGCCCAAACTAAGGACCATATTTGCTGTGAATCGAACTTCAGATACCGAAGCTGACCCGAGGAGGTCAGAATCAGCCTTGTGTCACTAAATAGTGAGGAAGTGAGAAAAGGTACAGAGTTATTTGGGGATATTTTGATGGTGAAATTTGAAAGTAAATAAGATATTGCTGAAGACATCTCACCAGACCCAACAAATTTACTTGTCACACAGCTTTTCCAGTACCTGACAGATCTTTTCCATATGATATACTGATTTTCTCCTTCATCCTGCTGAAACGAGAAGTTCCCGGGCGCTGGGTCATCAATACTTGTCCATGAAGTTAATACTAAATTTTCATCCATTTTCATTCCTGGAAGAAATGTATCTGTTGGATTAGCAAAACTCTGCCAGATGATTTTCTCTGAATGATTTCCTTCTTCATCATTGCTTACAATAAGATTACCACTATCCATTAGCTTCACTGTCCTGTGCATTGACGATGAACTTTGAAGATTTGTCTCCCAACAAGATTTCCCACTTCCATCCAGAACTTTAAGGTTGCCATCATCTGAAATGATAAAAGAACCCCCAGAATTTGAGAGTGGCTTGTCTCGGTTGGCAACCCACACAACAGTTTGTGGGTTGGACTTGTAATACCATATTCCAACATATCTTCTACTGCTAGAGTTTCCATTAGGGGTAAAGAATCCTAGTTCAAATTGACCACCTGCTGAAATAAGAGTATCCCCTTTCTCATCACTTATGAAGTTGCTGATGGTTATGGAATCTCTAGCAGAAGAATGGATGAAAGTGAAAAAAAATGAGAGCAAAAAAACCATAGACAACATGTGATTTGCAGACCAGTTGAGGAAAATTATCCTTTTGGTTTCCCTCACGTTTAACATTTCACAGAATGGAAGTGGTTAGAATTTATTTCTTTAAGTATAATGTATGCTCAAAGTAGTGCTCTTTACTGTTCATCCACTGACAACTTCTCTTTTACTTGCTTACACATCATCATTTGAATCAAATTGATCTCCCTCGTTAAAACAGGTGGGCTACTTTGATTAAAATTCATCTATGTGCACAGTTGTAAAGGGATGTGTGAATTTACAAGTGCGTAACTAGCGTCTTTCATTTTCATAATGGTTGCTTCCCACTGATTGAATTCAGAGAGCCCACCTTATCTGTGAAAACACCCTCTAAATGACAGTCATTATCAAAATTGCCACCTTCGGTGAAGTTTGTAAAAGACAATAGTCTACTTTGGGATTCATTGGTTGAGCAATTGAGGCATATCTCACATGTTAGCAAAACTCATTCGATGTGACACTAAAAATCCTTCCAATATATAAAAAATAGTAAACTTTTCCATTTTTTGTTTTTCTGGTACCAAAAATGAAGCACTTTAAAGAAAATATGCATAATTATTCAGAGGTAGTTCAACAAACTGTCCTAATTAGGACTATAAGAAATCAATGTCCAAAACCACTTCACATGAAACAATCACTTGAAAGTAGGAAAGCTTCAGCCTTTTGGCAGATGATCTGTGGCATTTTGCTGTCTCCAAGCTGAAAGCATGGTCCATTTTAGGCCAAATATATTGCCAAATCTTGTGAGCATAGCCAGACACAGAAAGCAGCGAGAAAGATATATCTGTCACGGCCTCATTGCAAGCTAGTACAATTAATAGTATAATAATTTGCAATATGATAGATTAATTAGGGCCAAAGTTAAATAATTGATTGGAAAAGTGAGCTGTGACAGTGAAGTCAAGCTCGTCTGATTTTGTCAATTTTATCTTTTTCAATTGGGTCCCTTTAGGCTTACTTTTTTTCTTCATCCTCTAATGAGAGGATTTAAAATATCTCGAGCGGCATTTCTTTCAACAAGCATCATATGCGTCTTTTCTTTCTTTCTACTAATCTAATAATTTGCATTAGGATAAGGAGTGAGGACCTATATATCAATGTGTGGAGAACATGCATGGCTGATGAGCATGATGCTGTCATGACGCAAATAGTGAATAAGAGCGAGGTACTCCATTTGACCCGCCACAAAAGGGGCCATGGAAGGAGAGAAAAATGTTGAACAAAACTACAGCATAGGGTGAATCTACAGACTAACTTTGCTGGGATTTTCAAACATATTTGGTTACAGAAGCCAATTTTTTTTCTTAATAATTAATTTCAATCTAATTCAAAGTGTTCACTTATTTAAATTATATACACATTGATCTAATTTAATATCAAAGAAATAAGAAATAACAATATGATTCGACTTTTCGTCTATTTCATGAGCGAAGATCAGAAGTAGATAGAAAATATAAATAGTATAATAACTTTCAAATCTACCTTCCAAATACACATAAAATGCCTTATAATATACACTCTTCACTCTTAATAAACTCATTAAAAAAAATTTGTAGCATGTCAAGCAATCCTATCAATACTGTACATATAAACTCTTCGATGTCTTTGACTCTTCGGCAAATTGTTCATGTGTAAATATAAGGTATTTATAGGCATTAAAAACTTTGGTTGACAACTAACTGTAATAACCTTTATATAACAGAAAAATCTAATTTGAATAGAAAAAATATTTATAATAAAAAATAATCAATAATTGATTATAACCTTATTTCATCGAATTAAAAAAAAAAAGGACTAATTTTGGAATGTTAAGCAACATCACCAAAACTATAAATATAAACTTTTTGGTATCTTTACTCTTTTTCATGAATTGTTCATGCCCAAATATAGGATATTTATAGGCATTAAAGACTTTGGTTGATAAGTAACTGTAATTCTTATGTAATAAGAAACCTAAGTTGAATAAAAAGAAAACTTATAATAGAAAATAATTAATAATTGATTATAATCTTATCTTTTCAAATTTAAACTTGAATGAAATGAAGATGTAAATAGGAAATTATTTTATTTTACAAAAATATTAATTGAATTAAAATCTAACACATATAACATAAAAGTGAGACTATTCTTCCTTTTTTAAATTGTTCTGTTTTTTATTCTAACTCAATTAGAACAATTTAATTCATATTATAACATGTATAATTATAAAAAAGAGTTGTGATTAGTGATAGTACAGGGAACCATTATAGAACTAGGCTAGGATGAACCCCAAGTGAGTCAGTTTTTTGCTTTTAGACCCTGTATCTCTAGCCTTTTCCTCCAACTTGTACAGGTCTACCTACAAAGAAAGAGATCCCGGAGCTCCATGCAAACCAGGGTTTAGATTAGTTTAAACTCCCAAAATTAAGATTTTAGAATAAAAATCTTAGCTCCATTGTAGAATGTTCAAATTAAGAAGTTGATTTCTTTTTCTATACTTTGAAGAAGTAGAGTACTTATATTTAATAGTTTTTGGTTATCATTTTGATTTTGAAAGGATAGAATGAGGATGAGCCTGAGTCCTATAACAGGCTTCTGAAGAATGAGCTAAATATGAGAAAAAAGAAATCCAACGGAGTTTTTTGTTATTATTATTATTTTTTATACAGGTATTAGCATTTAAATTAATGTCTTAAAATACAACAAATAATTTTGGAAAAAGAAAATAAAGTGCCACCACCCCACTTGTCTTTGTTGATCCACGCAAATTGACTTGCATGCTACATTAATAGGCAGGCAATGGAAAAAGTTATTTAGACTGATCTGCGGAGATTAAGATACTGTCTTGATTTTGGATGGTGTGATCTAGAAGCACTTAATAAAGCAATTCTCAAATGCTGCCAGATTCTCAGAAATCAATGTTGTTTTATTTTTTATTACATGTAGTGCAATATTCACGAGACAAAGATACTGTTTAACTCAGCCAATTGACTCGAGTCATGACGTCCCCGGCAGACACTATGGTAGGTTACTTTTGACAATTCATGACATTTTTTTATTTGGTCAAATGGAATGATCATTTTTTGATATGTTAGGTTCCTAAATCCAGTGTTTTTAGTTGCTCAAACTTGGATGCTGCTTGCCTTAGAATGAGTTATATGGTTTATCCCATGGCATATTGGAGGGGCAAAAGAAGAGTCGAGCATAGTATCCCAATTCACAACGAAACAAAGGCCAGTGTGTTTTGTGATCAGGACCGACAACAACAGAGTATAAGAAATCATTGACACACACCAACAGTGGATGCCATTTTGACTTTTCCGACCACCAAATTAATCATGATAATTTATTAGTGCAAGTGGAGATTAACCTCCAGTATAGTACCTAAGAGATATTTATATTTCAGAATGATCGGCTGACAGCATCGTTCACTTGTCTTGAATTAATTGATACTCACATAAATCTTTTGTATTATAATAAATAAACGTGTGACGAAAAAATTTTAAGATTATGTCACTTTGTGAAAGCTAGAATATCAAATAATGGACCAAATTTATCTTTAGCAATGGGAGGATTTCCTAAAAGAAGTAAAATTTGAAACAAGGACCGAAATTCAAACAGTAACATAGCCAAGTTATTTCAAGGAGAAAGAAATAGGTTTAAATGCACAATAATACTATTGTGGGATATTTATAATTGTTAAGGGGTTCACTAAAAGTTAAAAGTGAGTGTACAATATGTAATAAAACACACATTATGTATTCATTTCTCTCAGTACAAAATTATCTCTTAAAGATCAAGCGTTAAAAAAAATATAGGATAAATTCTATCAATTTTTTTAAAATTTAATATAATTATATTTATATATTTTTTTATTTTTAGAAATATATATTTATCTATCTTATTTTTATAAATTAGACAAGATAAGTGTATTTTTAAAATAAAAGGAAAAAGAAGTAAATGAATATGAAAATGAAGATTAATATATATTTTTGAAAATAAAAGAAATATTAATATAATTACACCATATCTATAATTTATCCAAAAATATATTATAATCCTATTAATGAAACATAAAAAAATTGTACCAGATAAATTTCCAATTATGGATGAGATTCTTGAGAATGTTTTGGTTGGTTCTTAGCTTGGAATACATGATTGACACAATTTTAAACTGCTATTAAACACATTATCGTTCAAAAAAAAATAATAAATTGGAGGGTTCAAACCAATTTATGGATAAGATTTCTTGTGAGACATAATATCTGATCAGTGAAGACAAAAGAAAATTAAGTGGCATAGAGGGATAATATCATGACATGCTGCAATCTTTTTGGTCTATGTCCGTAAAAAATTGACTCACAAGTCAACATCCAAATCTTCCAAAAGTTTGACTTGTCCTCTTAGCCACATTTTTTCTCCATTCTTTGGCCACAAAGGTAAAGAACAAAAATTAGGAATCCATCAATTTCAACATAACATCCATCCGTTGCTTCCTCCTCTCTTTCCTTATGGCTTAAAATATTGTATTGGGTTTGTTGTTCGCTGCAAGATTCTAAATATTATCATTAATTGTATGCCAATGCAAGGTTGATAACTAAGCGTTCCATGCACCACACACAAAACAAATTACAGTATACTTCAAGTATAACATAACTATTATTCCTAACCAATTAATTATAAGTCAGTTTTTACTAATTGATCATAAAAAATATACAACTCCTAATTAGAAAAAGTAATATTAGATTATCACTCACTACAAGAAATAGGACGATTTAGCGACGGTTAAATAGAGGCGGTTTGCCAAACCGCCTCTAAATAACAAATATAGAGGCAGTTAAACTAACCGCCGCTATGTTTTAAACAATAGCAGCGGTTAAAGCTCTAACCGCCTCTATGTTTAAAATAATTTAACCCGGCATAAAGAGCCCTCATACCCATTTTCCTCTCGTCACGGTTTTGCCCTAACGCTGTATGAGCCAAAGCACTCATACCCATTTCCCTCTTGTCATCGTTTTGCCCTAATGCCGTACGAGCTGGAGCCCTCATCCCCATTCCCTCACCTTTCTTCTCATATACCTGTCATTGATTTATCACTGCTTTCATGTGGGAACAAAGAGGAG
>JANHAO010022922.1:0-12050 GCA_026873985.1 Saraca asoca
CATGTTAAAGGAATTCATCAATCTCAACTATCTAATTCACATATTAATCCACTTTTCTAGGGAATTCAGTACCTCTTTTCTTGCAGTATTCAGTAGTATAGTTCAGCTTTGTCATTTTACTATGTTAATCATTTACTGAGCTCAACAAATCATTATTTACTCCATTGGATTTTTACATTAAAGTTGTAAGAAATTCAATCCTTGTGGAGACAATAGTCACTCACTCTATACTACTCATTTGACTACATATACTTGCGTAATATTGAGTGATAAAACAAAACTCATCACACAACAACAGTATGTTTTTAGCATCTCCACGCCTGAGTAAGCCTGCAGCTCAATTGACAAATGTTCCAAGATGAGCCTCGGTGCCTCAACGAGCACATTGCT
Source organism: Saraca asoca (assembly GCA_026873985.1). Classification (NCBI taxonomy): domain Eukaryota; kingdom Viridiplantae; phylum Streptophyta; class Magnoliopsida; order Fabales; family Fabaceae; genus Saraca; species Saraca asoca. The sequence goes on from JANHAO010022922.1 coordinate 391, forward strand.
ATGCTAGCAAATGTTTTGGGATGAGCCTTGGTGCCTCAGTGAGCACATAGCTATGCTAGCAAATGTTTCAGGATGAGCCCCAACGCCTCAGCTTAGGAAACTAGTAAATTTGTTAATTCATCTCCGGAATGAGCTTTAAGGGGGCTCAACTCAAGAAGTTGACAAATCCATCAATTCATATTCGAAATGACCTCCAGGGGGCCTCAACTGGACCAGAGGCCATGGTTGGAACAAAGTCACTGAGAAATTTAAAAGAGTTGATTGCATGCAAGCTGCGAAAATTGCATGCTGGGGAGAGTATTTACATTATCTTTTAATTTTTTAATATACAGCTTTCAATAAGAACAAAGGAGAGTATTTACATTATCTTTTAATTTTTTAATATACATTGTCTATGTATAATTAGGACCGAGCCCCCCAGCTCTTGGCCACCATCATGCTGGGGAAGCTAGGATTGCTGCCCTGCTAGCCGCACCACATACTCCCTAAAACGACCCTTTCTGATCATATTTTTAATCGCATCCCTAAGCTCTCAACAATTTGAGGTCCTACGTCTGAATTGTGATATGCATAAAACTCCTGCTTATTTCTCTGCCTGTAAGGGATTCGTATGGGAGTTGGTCTCCCAAAGTCTTCCCTATCCCTTTCTATCAGGAAGATCCGATCTTAGGAATCTAATAAGATGATGTATTGTTCATGGCGGTTTGAGTACTGAGGTCGTTCACCTTTGGGCCTCCTAGCATGTAGGAACTATATTAGTCATGTTATTTTGACATGAAAAATTTATTTTATGATTCTTACATATTGTACTACTATATGTAATTTTTGTGGACAAATTTGATATTATTTGCACATTTGAATGTTTTTTGGATTGCTATATGTAATTTATAAAACTATGTAAGAATCAATTTTTTTAACATGTAGGAACTATATTAGTCATGTTATTTAGACATGAAAAATTTATTTTATGATTCTTACATATTGTACTACTATATGTAATTTTTGTGGACTGATTTGATGTTATTTGCACATTTGAATATTTTTTGGATTGCTATATGTAATTTGTAAAATTATGTAAGAATCAATTTCACTCATATTATACCATGAAATTTTATACAATTGTGTACTCACCTATTATGGGACTACTTGCATAAAAGTTTGTTAAAATGAAATTTTGGAATTATATGTAGGAGAGTGCTATATTAGTAATATATATGCCTTATTAGTATAATATTATTAATATAGTTTTGTTTGTGATAATGTGACTATTAGGACTATTTATTATGTTCTTAAAATTTTAAATACCCTATCAATGTTAAGTTTTAAGAGTACAACATTTAATCCTTGTGTTATATTATAAAGCCTTAAATGTCCTTTCGGTATTGAGTTTCAAGATGTAATATTTTTAGAATTGCATAGTTATTAAGGAAATATTATAGCATGATTATGTTGAACATGCAATTTTGGAAATTTATGATGAATTTCATAAATTACTATTTCTTCAAATTTTTGTTATCTATGCAATTGATTACTGTGAAAATGGTGAATAGGACCAATTATGATAACTAAGTTAAGTGGAAGATATCTACGTTGAATTGTTGATATCATATTTGGCAACCATCAAATTTCACATTTGGCAATCATCAAATTTCACATTTGGCATGGAGAGAAGAAGAACCAAAGATAGACGATAACTCTACTATTGAGCATGGCCCTTCGTGAAAAGGGACACTTTTTTAATAAAGTGTACTTGATGGTTGTGATGTACACTAAGGATAAGACCATTATGAAAAGCATTGCTAACTCTCCAAATGTTAAAACATTGATGGAGTTTGTAATTGATAGGTTCATAAAGTTTGATAAGGCTGAAAAGGATATTACCTTTCATTGTTAGATGAGACTATTTAGAATTATGTAAGTGGAATTAGTGAGTATATCATGGAACCGATATACTACTATAATTGCTTGAAAGGCATAAAAGTGGGGCTTGAAGTTAGTCATTTGATTTAACATGTTCTAGAGTCTCTCTTGATTAAAATTGATGTTCTTGAGATATCATATCACACCCAAGAGAGTGAATAAATTGTCAAATATTTTCCCTTGTAGATATGCAATTATTGGATCCATCCATGAAGGCGATCAGTTAACTAATATAATCTCTTCTTGATTGATGCTCAGTTTTAATAAAGTGCCTTGTAGAAAACTTTGATTACCAGTTAGGGCTTTCATGGTGGCAAGTTTGGATAGCACATCTTCTCGATCATTTTTTGCCCTCAGAATTTATTTTAGCTTGATACAATCGAAGCCAACAATTAAATTTTTCACTTTTTATGCATATTTTATTAAACAAGCAACTCCAATTTCATATTTTCCATTTATTTGCCCCCATTATAAGCTAAGAGCTACTTAAGGCTTTTATTGTTTTCACTCTCATTTCCATTGTTAGTCTTAGGCCAGTTATTGGCACTTCTTATTTAGCCTGATTATTTTATCTTTAAAAATTGAATTTGAGCACATATGCAATCATAACTCCATCAGGTCTTGGAAAAATCACACTTATTTCACTTCCTTTCTTTTTGGAAGATCCATTTGTGAATAAAGCCCATATGAATGGTGCATGATCATTCATATTTTTAGGTGAATTCATGATCATTTCAACAACAAAGTCTACTAAGACTTGAGCCTTGATAGCTTTTTGTGATTCAAACCATATTCCATACATAGTCAATTTTGCATACCATGCCACCAACTATTTGATTTATGAAGAATGTATTTTATTGGCTGATCAATTTGAATGACCACTTAATTACTTTGAAAGCATTGCTTTAACTTTCATGAAGAACTTCACTCTTGAAATAGATTGTGAGGGTCCTAAAAGTATGGATCTTGCCGTATTTACATTTGTGAAAATATTCTTTTTAACTCGGAGATTGGATTCTTATTACACAAGATTTTTCAATAAAATTTTTATTAGAAAATGAAGATAATATTGAGGTTACTGGTAGAATTAAGAATTCAATTAGTTATTGATCAAGCTAAATAACTTAACAATTAACACAATTACTATATCAGAATTGTACTAATGCAGCAGAATGTCTAAATATCATAATGTAGTAAACAAAGGTGCAGAAAGATAAATTAAGAACACAGATTTTTAAAGTGGTTCAATTTCACCTAAAATTGCATATAAAGTCTATATCCACTAGATTAATCCTTAACCAGATGACCTCTTTTATTACTACAATAGGATTTTAACTAGGCTCTTGAACAGCTAGTTTACAACAAGATTTACATCGAGCTCTTATAAAACCTATAACACAAGATTTAGTTGGGTTTTTGCTAACCTAGATATAACAATTCTTCTATCTTATCAGAATATGATCAACCTCATAACTTAGAAATGTACAAAGAATTCAATGCACCTTCATCTAACTATAATCAACCTCATAGCTAAAGAAGATGCAAAGGGAAGATCAACCTCTTCTTTTGTATCTCAAATTTCTTATTAACCTCAGAAACCTAAAAACAATTAAGAATTTGATAAAAGAAAATAATATTGATAATTAAGATGAAAATCTCAATTAATCATCTGAGTAATCTTCACAGAATTTGATCCAAGTTGTTAATCAAATGTAATTTTGAGAGGCTGAGTTAGATCAGATGAAGCATAAGAATTCTCTCTATTTTTCGCATTCAAAGTGATAGAGAAATAATATGAAGTTCTATGCTAAAATAAGAGTGAGAGGATATTTATAGTTGATGTAACCTATATTTGAAAAATAACTGATTTTTAGTCCTTGAATCAATTCATGAATCGATTTGTAGTGGTTATAACTACCTAATCGATTTGTGAATTGATTCAACTTATGAAGATCATGAAGAAATTCATGACCAAATCAATGCATGAATTGATTTAGCCTCTATTTAAAAAGATTATATATGAATCCATTGCTTAACTGATTCAAAATATTTTCTAATGCTTCGGTAAAAACTTTTCTTCATGAATTGATTTGTGAATTAATTCGAATACATTCTACAAGATTCCTTCCATGAATCTATTCACAAAGTAAAAAATAATTTTTTATAAAAATTTAACTTGTGAGAATGCATAGAAAATATGATTAGAAAATATTTGTTTAAACTCATTTCGTTTGATTTATTTTTGCCTCAGATTAGTTATTTTAGAAAATTATTTGGATCAAAAATTGATTAGATTACATTTACAAAAGATCCTATAAAAATCAATAAACACTAAGACAAGTTGGATCTGTTGATATCTTCAATGTCACTTGACCAACTTTGAGTCTACAAAATAAACAAATACTTAAAATACATAATTAGATCATAACATCAAATAAAATTATTTTTCAATATCAAAATTGAAGAAGACATGATAGCTAGGCTAACAGATTAATTTTTACAAACCACCTTGCTATTTGATCAACATCGAACTAATTGCTTCTTTTATTGCAACAAGATAAAGATAAAGCTTTTCGTCAGACTCTGGTTTTGATAATATTGGTGGGTTTGCTAAGTAATTTTTCAAATCCAAGAATGCTTGCTCACAACAATCATCGTATTTGAATTCCTCCAAACTTTTCAAAATTTTATAGAAGGGTAAACATTTCTCCACTAATTTTGACATAAAACCTGAAGGTCGCAATTTGACCATTCAACCTCTACACTTCTTTGATATTGGTTGGACTTTTCATCTCAAGAATACCTTGGCACTTTGTGGGATTAGGTTCAATTCCTTGTTTAGTAAGCATAAAGCCCAAAATCTTTCTTGTAGTCATATCGAAAGTACATTTACTTGGGTTAATCCTCAAGTTATTTTGTTTCATTACATGGAAAATTTCTTCCAAGTTAGCTAGATGCTTGTAATGGCTTGTAGATTTGATGAGCACGTGATACATAAAGACTTCTAGATTTTTTTCCAATCTAGTCCTTGAAGACCTTATTCATTATTCTTTAGTACATTGCCCTTATATTTTTTAATCCAAAAGGCACCACCTTATAACAATATATTCCTTCATCAATAATAAAGGATGTCTTTTCTTGATCTTTTAACCACCAAAACTAGATGCTCTATTGACCAATTTGTCGATATTCAAGAAAAGATAAGTATCCTTTAGGCATACTTTATTTAAATCAGTAAAGTCAACACACATCTTCCAACTACCATTGGCTTCTTAACCATTACCACATTTGACAACTGGTGGTATAGGAAACTTCTCGTATGAATTTGGCCCTTAGAAGTTTATCCACTTCTATTTTAATAGCATATGATCATTCTGGTCCAAACTTCCTTTTCTCTTGTTGCACTAGCTTAACCAAAGGATCATTACCTAATTTATGATAGGAAATTCCAAGGTTAATGCCTGACATTTCAAAAACAATCCAGGCAAACACTCCAACATTATATTTAAGGATCCTGATAAGTTTCTCCTCATAGTCAACTAGTAAATTCACCCCAATCTTAATGATTTGACCATCATCTTGGCCAAATATCATTATTTCCTCCAATTTTGACTTAGGTTTTGGATTCCTTTCCATCCCATATATTTTCAAGTCAATTGATTCAAAAAGGATTGCTTGACCATGCTTCAAACATCTTTTTGGTTCCAATCCATAATCTACTCAAACACAACATCTCCATTTTCTTTAGTCACTAATCTTTCATCAAAGCTATTCATATAACATTGCCAAGCCAATTTTTGATCAGCTTGAACCTGCCCTATGCCATTTTGCCAGAAATTTCACCAACAAATAAGGCATAGAAATGACAACTTGAATCACATTCAAAAATGATAGCCCAAAAATAGCTTTATAAGTTGTATTCAAGATATCAACTATCAGAAATTTAACATCAATATTGGAGATTCAAGGAAGCACTCCAAGAGAAACTTGCAATAAAATTGAGCCTAATAGTGATACTTATTCATTAAGAAATTGGCCAAATCATCATCACAATGATTCTAAGATTCATGTGAAAGATAAGTTGTCTTACCACTTGAAGACAATATTATCTGAGTTATGTTGGTTGACTAGAATTCTTTTTACCATGTAATTTTGAATAGCGGATGTAATTATCATTGGATCATCATGTTTTTGATCAAAATCCAAGTGAAAATCTGATTTATTAAAAGAAATAACATAATCAAAGCACATTTACACCACTTGGACTAAGTGTCCTACATTTGTTTAAGAGAGAATCATAAATGTGAATTTAGGCCTTTAGCCTTGAATACTAATAGCAATCGTCATGATTTTAAGTGATTATTTATTCCATAAAAATGTAAACTAATTCGCAAAAGAAAAATATCATATCTATAATGGAACATTGGCGTAAATAGGGGTGGCAGAATGTCAAGAGTGAATGATCTATAAAAAATGATTGACAAGCATTGTAACACATTAGTAAATAATTTTAAATCGGATGCACTATAATGAATGTTTGAAATTTTTATGTTATGGCTGAAGCATAATTTTCCCTTTTTTATTTTTCTTTTCCCTCCTTTTTCTTTTTTCCTAGTGCTAATTCCTTGTTCTATCTCCATTTTTCCAAAAAGTCTCATGTTTTCACTAAAGCCCTCCCCTACTGTCAATCTTCTTTCTTCTCTCTTCTCCACCATTTCAACAAGCTAGTGCTTCCTCTCTTCTTCTTTCCATCTCTCCAGCTTCCCTTCACCTACTAGCAATGGAGTCCTCCTTTCTTTTTTCGACGTACTCTAGCTCAAAAGTGAGCTAACTCCTCGACGATCTATCCTTCTATAGCTCTCCAGACAACTCATTGTTGGCTTGTTCCTTTCATGGCATTGCAACCATTGAAGTGGAGCTTAAAGGTTATGATGTACTATTTTGTAGACTCTTTGTTCAATGGCTCCATTCTTTCTAGCAAGGCTTATTTTTCTGACTAGGTTGACTCATCGGCTTGACATTGTTTCCAGCCGAACTAGCTCCTCTCGGGTTATTGCAAACCAGTCCATCTTCTTTCCTCCTTTTGGTTAGCTGGTGGTAAACCATTTATACACTCTCTTGCATTTGATTTCCTCTTGATTTAATACTAGACTTAGACAAATAATGGATGTTGATCAAAATTTGAAATAGATTTTTGGAGTTGGATGAAGATCTGGTTATTAGGGTTTAGGTGATAAAAAAAAGAAAGAAGAAGAGAGGGTGAGAAAGAGGATTTTTGGAATCATCTCATTGTTTGAGGTGAGTAGATAATCCTACTTTTTCATCAATTCCTTATTACTAACATTAATTTTGTTACCTGGAATATTGTAATCTCTAAATACCTGGAATATGAAAGGTAGTTTGCCTTGAAGTTATAACCATATGTTATGTATACATGAATATGAATTACTGTAGCATATCTACTCTTTTTATATTGATTACTACTTATGGAACTTGTGACTAAATTATTTTACTATATCAGATTTTTGAAGTTGTTGAACTATATGCTACACAAAGCAAATGACAATGTCTTCTGATCACTAAATTTATGAACTGATTGGAACTTGCTCCTTGTTTCTGAACACATACGATAATATGACCTAGTTTGTGGATTAATTGTTTTTGAAAACATGAATACATTGGAAATTCCTTTAGAGAACTTCTAAGTGTACTTGTGATTAGAATTATATCGATTAGAGGAATAAAGGGAGTATATCTGATAAGAGCAGAAGGTACATGGCGATATCTAATATCTGTTAGGTATGGTTACCTTTAGAAATTATCCTTTAAATTCCAATTGCATTTAGAAAATGCAGAATCTTCTTAATAAGTGAATATTTAAAAATTTCAACAAATCTTAAGGATTTTCTTATGTTTATACCATGGTAAATATTTCTCATAACGTTATATTCTACTTCAAATTATTATATTTATTGTCTTGATTTCTTTAATAAACTAAAGCTTTTAAACTTTCAAACTATTTTTAAAAGTGTTGATTATATTCTCACAAATACATGTTTCTATACTTAAATTTTCAATATCAATTGCAAACTAAATTTTGGTTTTTCAAGGGATTATTTGCTCACTGAGTTTCTATAAAACACACCCTATTTTTCTTTCTTGTTTTTCAGAGCCTATGGCCACCCCCACCATTCACTCCATCATTCTAGTTCAGCATTTGCTCCCTAATTGAGTAGAATCCTTCTTGCGGAGCTTAAGGTATATTGATAGTGTGAATTTTGGCACTCGGCATAGTTAAAATGTGCATATGACTTATCTGGTTGTTGCTTAGTAGATTGTAGGCTTTGTGTTGTCTGGGTTGTTGTAGTCTTGATTTTGCTATACATGTTGTATGTAGGATGTGTAGTCCTCATTTGTTGTATTGACCTAGTGCCCTAAGGTCTAAAAAATAGAGGAAACTTTATCATATTTCCATTAGAAATTTGATAAACTATTTGATAAATGCATCTATCTAGAATTATTTCATGTTAGAATTATCACATCTAGAAGATTATTACATTGTTAGACTTGTAGGTGGTTTTCTATCAGTGACTTTTTATGCTGGTCACGTGCCATGGATTGGAGTGTGATAAGCATAAAATCGAATAGAATTTGAACAAGAAGGTTAGATCAAAGAAGATATTCACATTAGAATAGGAATTGTCAAAATGAACTAGCTATTGTTGTTGAAAATTGAAGCAACAAAATCTATTGACAAAATTGTTATCAAGGATATATAATGTATCAATGAAAAATTGAGAATAACCGAAATAGAATCACATAAATTGTAGATATAAAAGCTCAAAATAGAACAATTGAATCACATAAATAGAGTAGAGATTGTCGTAGGCAATCAAATCATAGATAACACCAAATGATAAATACTCCAAATTCCAAAAGATGAAGATGATTGTTTGAAGTCAGCTACAAAAAAGCTTATGTGGTGATAACTACCAAAGCCCCTTTGATGTTTAAGTTAGAGAATTCAATCAGAGTGTGATATATTTAATAATCATAAATTAAACCCATACTTTTCTTTCTATAGAAATTAGTTGGGGTGGTTTGGTCTTTATATGTCTAATGCATTTAGTTAAACTGGGCTTCGATTATTCTGTTGGACTATTAGCTTTATAATTGTCAATCAATTAAATATGTATTTATCATACTTATCTAACATTTGAATAATTAGAAAATTCTTGAGAATTCATACTTTATATTTCTTACAATTTTTTATTATAATTTAATTTTATAGTTGCACGCAATTTAGGTTGAACATACTAACACAATTCTTTTTTATTTATTTTAATAATATATCTTTAATTTTTATTTGATAAATATATTTCAATAATATTTTGTTTACAACACTCTATCATCTCATATTCTAAATCTCAAAAAAAAATTGCATTACATCATACATAAAAACCAATTTCAAATAAAATGATAAAATAAAATATAAACTGTTGTAGGTAATTTTCGATACTACACAAATGGACTGGTAAAACCCCGATGAACAGACTCAGCTGATAAAGGCCCAGCTCATCTAGGATTGAGGCCATTAGACCAAGAAATCAAGTCATCAAATGTGTGCTCAAGTCACCGGTCAACACGGGTCAAAGTAGCAACCCCCTAACCATTATAAAAGGGGGTGAAATCATTATACAATACATACACAATCAACCAATCATCAGATACCAAACACTCAACAAAGAGCAATAAAAGCCGTGGACATAGGGGTCAAATTGACTTTAGCCAAACCACGTTAAAAACCTCCTAGTGTCTCCTTGTTCTTCCTCTCTTTCTCTCTCTCTCTCTCTCTCTCTCTCTCTCTCTCTCTATTTGTGTGTTTACATTCCATCTATAGTTTAGGGTTTTCTGAATTGGGTTGACCAGATTTGATTGTCAACATTTTGGGGTAGAAAGAGGGCCTTAAACTACATTCCCCTTGATTTTTCAATGGCTAGAGGAAGAACCACTAGGAGTTCAAACGCTGCAATTGACCAATCTGAGGGCCGTGTGGAAGCAAATGGAGGAAGGTTTTGTTTGAACAACACATGCTACGTCGTGTCAATCATCCTCTTTTGCCTAGATTATGATGGGTAATGGAAACTTAAAAAATTATTAGATATGCAATTGATTATTATTTTGGTAGGAATCCCCATTCCCTTAAAAATAATAATTAAAAAAAAAGAGCAAACTGAGAAAGCATTTTTCTAAAGATATTATAAGGTTTTATGCTATTCTTGCTTTGGAGTATTTGCACAATCTGGGAATAATCTATAGAGATTTGAAGCCGGAACACATAATGATTTAAACCACCAAACACATCATCATGCAGGACTACTTAATGAAGTTTATAATATTTACAGTTTGAATGCAACTTATACACGGGGCCTACGGCAAGCCATTAGTTTCCATGAATTTGAGCCTCTCCTTAGAAATTCTATTGCCAAAGAAATCTGCACCTAAATTTTTCCTTAAATTATTATATTTGTGCTTACTAATTTTTTGATAAATTTTCAGCAAAATTTTATACAAGAAGGTCTGAGTTTGGCACTACAAAATCGATGATCTTGTGCTACACCTTATCCTCCCCAGAGCTTACAAGGCCAGTGATGGGATGCTAGGTTTGAACTGGGAGGGCCCATACAAATTAACGAAAATTTGGGAAATAGAGCTTATCACTTAATAAGCATGAATGGAGCTAGAGTCATGTGAGCTTGGAACGCTGAACATCTCCATCCACATTATCAATGAACTTGAGTTTGGTTATATAATCCTATAATATTGTTTTTAAATTCCTTATGACTGTTTACTAATTTTTGAATAAATTTTCAACAAAGTACTATTCTGAAAGCAAGCACTTGCCCTTCTAATCCGAAAGCGAGCTATCACCTTTTTAATTTGGAAACAAGCTTTTCTAAACCAGAAGTGAGCACTCACCCTTCTAATCCAAAAGAGGCATTCAACTTGACGTGCTTACAAAGACTTGGCACTACATGTGACCTACTATTTGGCACCGTATGTGACCTATTATTTGGCATTGCATATGGCCTACTGTTTGGCACTGCATGTGACCTATTACTTGGCACCGCATATGACCTACTATTTGGCAGTATGCGACCTACTCCCTAGCATCGTATACATGTGACCTACTCCTTAGCGTTGCATACATGTGACTTACTACTTGGCACCACATGCAACTTACTATTTGGCACCGCATATGGCCTATTACTCATCACCGCATGCAACCTACTATTTGGAAGTGCATGCAACCTTCTCCCTGGTGAAGCATACATGTGACCTACTCCCTGGCACCACATACACGTGACCTACTCCCTAGCACTGCATACATGTGACCTACTCCCTGGCATCGCATACATGTGGCCTATTGATGCTTGCTTGTCGAGGCCGGCAAATTAGTAATTTATAAACTAGAGTTACCTAAACTAATTTGTAGCATAGGCAACCTAGGTTGAACCCAAGGACCATTTTAGGATGATGTTATCAATGATATTAGGAGATGTAAATGGGGGGGTTGGACAGAAACAAAGATAATAGAAACTACACTAAAACATGCAAAATCGAAAATAATAACAAAACAAAGCAACCAGCCAAGGGAACTAATCAACTTAAGATCAATGCATCCTAGATCACTAAATGTGCATTCAATCATTGTTAATCATAGCAAGAATCCCTGAAAT
>JANHAO010022923.1:0-12043 GCA_026873985.1 Saraca asoca
TTGTGCCCTATTTATAGCCAGCAATGGTGAGAGATTTTTTGTTTTTAGGGCTAATTTTCCTCCATTTGTACTGAATTATAAAATTGTTATTTCACAAACATATCTTCTGCACATTTCTCCACGTGTCATGTGTAAAATTTGGATTAACGGGTCCTATCACTTTTTTATTTGAAAAGATCATGAACGGTCGTTATGAATTTATATCTTCTCTCACTATTAAAGTACGAGCATTTTTTTTAATGAAATATTTGATTTAATTATAAATAGTGTTTAAAAAGTAAATCTGTCATCTCAATTCCTCCAAAATAATTAGCTAATATTATTAAACTAATCACTTTATTAATTAGTTGGTCTTATTTATTTAGAATAAGTAAAGTTAATTTAATTTAAAATTTACATGTTAGTGACTATCATATTATATAAGATGTAATATGAGTAAATGGTTTTTTATATATATAGTAAAAATAATAAATTATTTAATACATATGATATTTTAAATTTAAATTTAAAATATTAAAAATAATATTAAAACAACGTTAGGTACGACCTGAAAAAAGAAAACGGAAAGGGAAGGAAGTGTTCTTACTTGCTATATTGTTGGTTTTAAATGGTAAACTATTTGATTAGTAAGAGCTGGCATCCCAATGTGAATGGTGGTGGGCTCACATGATATATTATCGTAATATCAACTTTCGCACAACATGGCATGTGGATTGAAATTAGGAAGACTTGAAAGGATGAGATCCATTGGCTTTTCACATGCTTTTAAAAGCTAAATAAAAGTAAAATAAATTCTCTATCTTTTATTTGTAAGTAAAAGAACAAACATGTAAAATTATATTTCCATGATTTTGGCTTGAATAATGTCAATCTATGAAGGAAAATACTGGAAGTGGCTTGTCTAAAAATCTTTTTTTTTTATATATTAATAATTAACAGTAATAAAAATTTAAATTTAAAATCTTTAACAAGTTAATAAAACTCCTCATCATCAATCATATACTTAATAAGTTAGAAAAGTAATTTAGGAGGGTAATATGTATAAAAAAATAAACATTTAAATGATAATATATGTTAATTTTCTTTTATCTTCTTTTATGTATATTCAGTGACTGATCTTGATCTTAAAATATAATATTTTAAAAAATCAAATGATTTATATAAAAAAAATTTCATATAATTATATGATTCTAACATATGGTATTAAAAATTTTGGTATAAAAAACTTCGTCACTGTGCATATTTTAGCGCGCGTGTAATCAGCATAATTTTTAAATTTTTAAAATAAATTGTGATTAAATTTAATATTATTTCTATTAATATAAAATATAAGGATAATATGTAAAATTGCTGCCTAAATATATATATATATATATATATATATATAACAAAATAGTGGTGGGGCCAATTTTCCCCCACTATTTATAGAGTAGATCCGAGCTCCATTATTAGGGGCGAAACTTTTAACTTACTCAATTAATTACCACCGTTTCGAACGTGGGGGCCGGTGGCGGAGTTTAGTTGATGTAGTGGACCGCATTGAAAAACCGAAACTCTTTTTTTTTGTTTTTTTTGTGATTTAATTTAATAGTTTTTGTCTAACAACTTTTGTTAATTAAGTTATAATTTTTTTATATTGTCCTCAGAAGAGTTTGAAGTTATTATAAACTCTTTTCTAATTTCAAAATCTATTCAATACGATGACAGTTTTGGCCTTTGACAATACTAAACTCTGCAACTCTTAAAAACTATTGCCTATAACTAGAATAGGCAACAGTTTTTTTTTATTATTGCCTTTATTTCTAATTTTAAACAATAATCATTGAAAATTATTGTCATAAATATAATAGACAACACTTTTTTAAGTGTTGTCATAATTATAAATGAAATTTCTAAATCTCACCTTCCTCTCTCTCTGTTCAACGACAAGAACTCTGCTAGGATGAGGCATCGCACCAAACTTCCTCTGTGAGAGCACACCAGTCGTAATCACGCACTAGCAAGCAATGGACCACTGCATCTAGGTGGTAGAGAAGTTGCCCTGTTTGGGGTCTTTATGTCAAATGCCATCTGCTACGTTTTTAGCTCCATGTTAGTTGCAATCAGCTAAGGGAATACTGAGTAAGTAAGATTGAACTATTATTTTTAATCTATTTTTATTTACCTTAATAAATTTGAACTAGTTGCTGTGAACCCTTGATGATTTGCATAAACCCTAGTCCTTGTAGTATGTGACCTGCTACTTATGTTATCAAACTTATTTATTTATGAAATAAGATCTTTTAACCTTGCAATATGTTACACACTGCTCAAGGAAGTCTTTACGAGTACTGGAAAGTGTAAGCAAGCCCATAAACCCAAGTGCATGGAGGTTATTATCTACAATATTCCTAGCCATTTGCAATGTGATATTTATATATTAAAGAATAATTTGGTGCATTTCCACCTTTTGCAAGTGGTTTTTCAATGTAGTTGGGGATTCAAGATGCCCAATCTTTGACACATGGTGAAAAATAGAAATTGGTGGCTTTGGTATCTAGCTTCCGTTGTCCTTGTCAAACTTAATCATGATGGAAGCTACTAAACACGTAATATTTGTTTATTTAAAAAATTAAGAAAATTTATTCTGTTGTGTCATACAGAAACTACCTTGGTGATGAACTTGTCATGTAGTGTTAGCTTTTAGGCGTAAACCTCAAAATAAGAAATGTAGAATAAACCCATGTGATGTAAATGAATCTGTTTGTGATACTAAACATATAGTTAACTGTTACTGGTAGATAACCCCACTTCCAGGTGCTTGGCCTAAGAAACCTGGTTCTGCAACTCTCCATTTCTTTGGAGTTCAGGTTTTTCATGCAAGCTTCACATATTGATTTCATAAATGCATGTTTGACCTATTTTTGATTTGTTGTTGACAACTTTTTATCAACTTGTAACTGTAGCTTATCATTGTGGATGAAAAAGGTGTTGAATTAAAAGGTGAGTGCAGTGGTTACATATGTGTTAAGAGTTCATGGCCTAGGGCATTCAGGACTCTTTATGGTGACCACGAAAGATATGAGACAACATACTTCAAGCCATTCCCCAGGTACTATTTTAGTGGTGATGGCTGTAGAAGGTAAGTCAACTACAAACATTATGATCATTTGTTTGTCTGGCATTATATTGTGCCTACTCTGGGCTTCTCACTATTTTCTATTGGAAGTTTAATGTGTATATTATATTTATGTAGTCTTATTCTTAGCATAATCAACTCTTATGTTTAGGCATAAAGATGGATACCATTGGCTTACTAGAAGAGTTGATGATGTGATCAATGTGAGGTATTTCTTGGATTCCATTGGCTTTACCCTTCCCATTCTCTTCAATCTTGCTATTCTATGTTATTTGTCGAAAAGGTGAGCATGATATATGAATAGATAGTCATAGCAATATCAATAATCTGTGCTATTATCGATGTTGTTTTAGTTTGATATATTCATGTTTTGTGTAGCGGGCATCATATTGGCACAACTGAAGTGGAATCAACTCTAGTTTCACATCCTCAATGAGCAGAGGCTGTTGTGGTTGGTGTTGAGCATGAGGTAAGTCTGTGTGAACTATTCTCTATGTGCAATTATATGTGCACCCACGTGTATCCATGTGTGTAGCTTAAACATAGAAAAAGAGAACACCTAGGTTATAACAATCTGTGTGTCTAAAGTCTAAACTAACTACCATTATTACTGTAGGTTAAAGGACAGGGTATATATGCATTTGTTACTTTGGTGGATGGCATCCCTTACAGTCAAGAATTGAGGAAGAGCCTAATAATGATAGTTCAGAAATAGGTTTGTATTTTTTATTGTTGTATAGAATAATATATATATATCTATTTCTATAAAAAAAAGGATTATATAGGGTAACATTTTCTAAATGCATAATTTGTTTCTGTGATTATTTTTCATACAATCATATAGATATTATTAACACAAGCTTAGTCTATGCATCTACAATATTCCAACAGGCAAAAAATAGTAAATAACAAAATTGTGGCAGATGTTGCTGGAAATGTATTACTAGTAACAATTGAGGGTGCTAATGCACGCCTTGTCAACATTGATATTTTGCACTTGGTAAGCTGTTGCATGTGTATTTGTTAGTTAAATATTTATAGTGTTCACCTTGAGGATGCTAGTCATTTAGTTATTGTGAATCTGTGATTCGGTTTTGCTTTGTCATGCTATGAAAAGCTTGTTAACATGTATGTAAATGAATCAGTAAGCCCATTTTAAGGGAATATCTTCAATGGTAGCTTAGTGCATCATGAGAAAGAGCGCATATGTGTTTGTCTCTTTTCTCCTTCCTTTAACATAACCTCTTTCTTACCTATTCTTCCCTCATTTCTTACCATTCTCATAGTTTGAGATGTTGGCATTCTTTCATTTCTGCATCCATGGTTCATTGGGCTTATTATCTATGCTAATATATTTGTTGTACCATGTCTAGATTTGGTTTCTAGAATTTTTTCCCTTCGGTTGTGGTTGAGGTTTTTTGAGCCTCTCAAATACTAGGTTAAAATGTTCTTTCTGAACTTGGACAATTAAATACTGAGCTGTCATGTGATGTGTAACTTTGAAATTAATTGTTTTGAGAGCAGCCTTCTGAACCATTAGTAATATAACTTTGGCAGTAGTCATTTATATTTAAGGGACCTTTTTTACTTACAAAGCCTGACTTAAGCTTAATTTACTAATTGAACTATTTTGTTATCATATTTTTAGCTAAATTGAGAGCTTTTTAGAGAAGCCCCCAAAAACTTCTTCTTCCATTTGTCCCTAGTCTTTACTTAGTCTGACACCAACAAAGGAACCAAAGATGTATTCTAATAGCATTTTATGAGATACAGTGATTTGGTTAAACAAGCCAAGTTATATTCATGTCCCTTTGTGTTTGAGTTCATTAATTTTCTTTCATATGTATGCGCAAAATGGTGATTGTTATTTGAGGAAGTTTAGGTAATTGATGAACTCTTTTACTATATGCCTTGGTAGGAATTGTATCCAGTTTACTACAATGTGCCTTAAAAGGAATTACTTGGTCATTTCATGTTTAGTTAGTAAACACATCATTCTGAAAGTTTATAATGATGCAGATATTCTTAGCTTTTGGATTTGTGAATAAGATCACCACTTTTGAGAAGACAATAGGATTTCAGCTCCACTTATAGGCCAACCTCATTTATTGTTTTGTTTATCATCACTTCAATTTTTCCCTATGAACATGTGTTTATTTTATGTAAAATTGTTTAAGCACTGGTGCAATTCTCAAATGCAGAGACCGCTACTTCTGCAAAGGATGCTTTGGATGGAAGAAGCATTCCTAATGACAATTGTATTACTTGTTTGATATGTTATTTAGTTTAAATGTTGTGGATCATCTGTAGAAGTCATACATATGTTCTTAAACTGGTTGACATTTTACACTTTGGCATGCATTTTTTTTTTGTTGAATATATACACTTAAAATTGAATTCATTTCTTGTTATTTTAATCACTAAACATGTCTAATATGGTTAGCTACATCATGCCAACAGTACTAGTCTAGAAAAAAAATGTGTTAAGTTTGACTGCAAACTAGTAATTATTACTCATAACCATTTCCATGCCTTCACTGACAAAGTTATGCGCCTTATGCATTTTGATTACTTAGGTTCTGCTGCCTCATAATGATTGATCAATAAAACTTTTCCTTAGGTATCATATATTTGCTCCCTGAGCATGTGGGACCATGTACTCTTAGGATCACATATTCTAGACATATAGATTTAAGTGTTAAGTTTCAAAGACACAAGATCAAGTATTTCTATCCCCCTCCCCCTCCCACTTCTCTTTATCCTGGACTTAAAGGAAACAATTTTTACAGCATCTTGGTTTTTTTTCCCTATGTTTTTTCTTCTATTTGTTTGAATTTCTTCTGTGTCCATGGTATTAGCTCTATGTATTGCTCTTCACATTGTATCAATATTAGAAGTTTTCTATTAGTAAGTAGTTAATATATCCTTTTTGATGTTGTAACCTTTTTTGTTCGTGATTCAGAGACTACACTGATCCTTACCTTCTTGTTACTCCATCAACCATAGAGAGAAGTGGACAGGTAATATTTTACTAGTTAATACTTGTACAGTTTATGTGAGTAGTATTTGTCATCTGATATGGCCTATTTGTAACTGCAATATGAAGCCTTTAAAATTGTTTATGTAACTTCAAGCACTGTAACAACATCTGGACACATTACCTTGGGCTTGGTGTGCATGCTAACTTACCTTTTAATGAGAGCTACCTAGAATTTTTTATGCTTTGAAATAGGTTGGCTTATTAAATTCATGATTCTTGCAGTTTGCCATGGGTTTGGATGGTAAGAAGCTAGAGCTATAAAGCAATGTTCTTCTTGCATCTATTGAGAATGTGCAATATGTTATCATTTTAGATGCTTTGCATATGGTATTGTGATTAACTACCTACTATTTTTAACATTAATAATTGACCCTGCAATTTGGTTAAGGATATCTTGCTTTCCTCTTTTGGTGTACAGGTTTTTTTTGCTTTTGGGCCTATCCAAAAGATTACAATGTTTGACAAGAATGGTAGTTTATAGGCTCTGATTCAATACCTAGGTTAGGTTGTGTGCAGAACTGTTGCTTATTGTTTTGATAAACCATGCTTATTGTTGATTAAAAAGGTAATGTAAGGCAATTGGATGTGTTGTGTTTGTTAGTGTCCTCTTATTTTGATTATTGATCATTATTGTATACTTAAGAATAGTATTCAAATATGCTTTAGTCATACCTGATTTTATGGAAATGAACCATTGTTTATGAATGTTGAAGAAATTGTAAGTGTTGAGTGTGCTTTAGTTTGTTGTTCGTAGATGAATTCTTGGTGGGAGTTGTGTAGTTAAAAATAGTATAAAATATAGTTTCTTATGTATTTGAATGATTTGTTGTTATGTCTAACTTTAGGAAGTGGGAGCACAAGAGCAAAATACCTAGAAATGCATGCGTGTTGACATGATGCTTATGTTTAGGTTATTCTTGTTGGTGATCATTGCTAACTTTAGAAAGTGGGAGTACAAGAGCAAAATACCTAGAAAGATGCATGTGTTTGGACATGATGCTCATGTTTAGGTTATTCTTGTTGGTAATCATTGCCAACTTGGTCCTGTCATTATATGCAAGAAAGTTGCTTATGCAAGGCTAGCAAAGTCACTCTTTTAACAGCTTGTTCTTCTTGGTGTCAAACCAATTAGACTGCAGGTAATGGACATCTTAGTTATCAGGGAGAAGTCATGACTAGGGACTAAATTTTACTTTTACACTTTAATTTCTGATTGGTCAGTGTATTAATATTATGGTTCATAGTTTATACTTCAAATATCAGGTTCAATATCATTTGCATCCATCTCTATCAGAATTTCCCTCAAATAGCTTTTATAAGGGCACCCTACAAAATGAAGTTACTGTGAATGAAAGGCAATCATTAGGAATTGATTTCCTATGGCCTGTTCCAAACTGTCCCATTTTTTTTATGTTTAGGTACTGCAAATACATCAATCATGTGAATATTACATGAGAAATGAAAATATTTTATACATAGGCAAGTTGTGTACTATGTTGGAATGAAACAAGTAGATATGATAAACCAAATAAATGCAAAAATCGAAACCAGAAATGTGATTCTATGAGATTGAGCCATTCAAGTGCATTTTATTCTTTATTTCTTGTACAAATCCTGAACCAACATAACTAAAAATAGATGTATACATCACACAAATTGAAACTAATTCCAGTATTTTTACTCCTTGTCAGTAGATTCATATATCCCCTCAATTTAGGAGTAAACAGAAGTTCGTGGGATTCTATTTTAACAAAAATAACTGCAGTCCTATAGTTATCTTCCTTTCCATCCAACTATGAGTAGCTAATGTTGATCTGCTTATCGAGGTTATCACCAGGCAAGCTAGTGTATAGCAAAGCACTGCAATAGTTAACTTTTTTTATGAAGAGAAACCATACTCCCCTCCAACAGTAAACAATGACCACTTTCACAAGCATTTCCAAAATATAGCAGGGGATTCACTTGGCATCAGTTGAGTTAAGGACATACAACCATGGATGGGATTTGAGGACTTTACATTCTATTAACAAGTCTACAAATTAATCATGGGTGAAATCAATTAGGATAGATGAAGAGTTGAACATGGAGGAGGGATTTGAAGATAGAAGAATGATATTGGAAATTGAAGACTAACAACAACCAAGAGCAAATTGTTATTTAGGTAGAATGTAATTTAGACTTCTTGCATTGTTATTTAGAATGTTATTAATTTGTTCAGAGGATTTATTTAGGTAAAATTGTATTTTGATATTGAAACAATAGACACTCAATTATTTTCAACACTTTGTTTTTTTTAATGAAATAAATGTCTTAATTATTTTTTAATGAAATGAATGTTTCAATTTTTCTTTTTCAAAAGCATTTCCTATTATTAACAAAAATTTAATACCTATATCTTGAAAACTGTTGCCTATGATCAATTGGTAATGGTTTTTCCATGTTGGCTTTAATATAATTGGCAGCACTTTTTAACTATTTCTTATTCTAGTGTTATGATCAATTGGCAATGGTTTTTACATGTTGCCTATAATATAATTGGTAACAATAGGCAATGGTGAGATAAATATGAAAAACCATTGCCTATTTGCCTATAACTAAACAATAGGTAACAGTTTTTTTTTTTATTATTGACAACAATAGGCAATGGTTTATCACCATTGCCAAATAAAAATGAAAAAATCATTACCTATTACCTATAATTGAACAATAGGCAATGGTTTTTTTTATCTTTGGCAACAATAGGCAATGGTTTCTCACTATTGCCAAAGAATAATGAAAAAATTGTTACCTATATCTGAACAATAGACAACGGTTTTTTTATCTATTGTTAACTATTACTTATTCTAGAAACAATAAAAAATCGTTGCCAAATAAAAATGAAAAAACCATTCCTTATGACTAAACAATTGGCAATGAATTTTTCAACTATTGCCAGAAACCTAAAAAAAAACTGTTACCTAAACGAATGGGTAATGCTCGATAAGAGTACAACAAAAAACTATTGCCTATTCTTATAGGTAATAGTTTTCACACTTTAGGCAATGGTTTTTGGCCATTCCCAAAAGTTAAAAATGTTGTAGTGCAAACTTCACTTGAAATATAAAAAATACTACACTTAAATGCAAATTTGAAAATTTTCATAATGCAATAATCAGAAAATATGATTATAACTTTAAATCAAATAATATAAGATATTTTAAATATTTTGTGGCAAAAGATATGCTTTGATTAAGCTCAAATGACTAAAAAAAATTACACTTACACCATAATTAACTTCTTTATCAGTTATATTTTAATTGTTTAAGCTTAATCAGAATATATATTTGATTACAAAATACTTAAAATGTCTCATATTGTTAAACTTAAACTACATTATCATCTTTTCTTATCATTTTTTGATGAAAAATTAATTTTGGGTTTAAGTGTAGCATTTTTTATGTTTTGAGATAGGTTTAGGTTGGTTTTGATATTAAAGAGAAGATTAGACAATTTTATTAAACCTCAGAAAAGGTTAAAGTATTTTTCCTCATATTTTTTTATTGACAAGGTGTTAAGAGATCTATGCCTTTTACACACACATTGTCACATTTTGAAATTTGGATATATGATTAGTACAAATCATCTTGGTAATGACTCATGAATCAATAAACTTTCATAAATTTCTAAAAAACATTTAATAATATTCAAAGGAAAAACAAACTTTAATCCTTTTCATAAAATATCTAAAATAATGCTAAAAACATTATTGTACACATTTATAAAATAGTTGCACAATTTATATAAAAGAAAATCTTTTCAATTAAAATCTCATAAAAACTAACATAAAATCATAACAAACTTGACTGGTTGAATGACGCTTAGTTCACTAAAATAATCATTCAAACTACATATCTGAATATAAGGAATCAAGAACTCAAAAATCGTCACTAGTTGAGTCTCCTCATGCATCTAACACTTGAAAATTTTCAAATGGGATAAGTACTACCACTTAGTGAATAGAAAATTTTCTCTACCCCTAACTTTGAGTGTAAAATGGTTTTGATTGTACACATTCATATATCATCATACATATGCATCTACATATACATAAACATATACACCCCTAAGTGTAATACACATACATCCATAGTCATATCATATACACATAAACATTTCCAACCATATGATACATACATCTATAATTATATCATATATAAACATAGACATAATACACATATATCTATAATCATATCATATATACACATATATATAACACATACGTTTATGATCATATCATAAGAGAAAGTCTAACAAGGAAATTCACATGAAAAAATATTTGTGCATATAAAAATCTCTAATATACTTATTTGTTAACTAAAATGAATTGGCATGTAATCCTGCAAGCAAACATAGTCCTGAAAATACTTATATTCCTATAATTTGATTGTTCTAGACCTAATTCTATTCATAGTTTCATTGTAATTCATGCATTCCTATACAATAATATATATATCTTATCTACATTCTTACTTATTCATGCATATTATATCTATATCATAATGTCACATATAAATCATGAATACTAAAATAGAAAAGTTTCTAAGTCACTTGTTATAATAACCTAATTAAACCTACTAGCCAATCAGAAGACATTCACCATATAGTAGAATTATACGATTCACTTGACTGTTCTACAACATTCAATCATGCATATAATGCCATACACTAATATATTAAGAAGTGAATATGAGGACAAAAACATAGCATACATGTAGGGTGCCATGGCTTAGGTCCCACACTATATAAAAAAAAAAGTATGGCTTAGATCTCATACTATTTCATAATGATGTGGGTTTCTTGGTTCATAGTGTCCACAATTATAATCATAATTATAAATTTTTTCCTAAGTACACTTAGACATTCCTAACTTAATAAGTCAGTTCATAACAACAGTTACAGGTAATAATTTTTTGTCTATCTTAATGTTGTATCTATATGTTTTTTTTAAATTGATAAAATACTCTTTACTAGAAAATGATTAAGTCTAACCATATCGAGTACTACTTATTGAGTATAGCTAATTATGAGTCTATATTGAAATTCTAAGTCTACTGCTATGTCATCATCATGTAATCCTAATTTACTTTTCTATGTTTATTAATTAAGTTCCAATCTTGAAATTTTAATATCATGGTATAATTAGAAATATTTTTACAAAATTAGGGTTTAACTCTAACAAGTTTTTTTTTTTTTTGGTATGATTGGATTCTACAAATTTTATAGGTAAAGATATGAACTATTCAACTTATTTTGCAACTAATTAATGAGATGTTGTAATTACTACAAAAGAAAAGCTTAAAATAATGGTAGTTACGTACTGATTATAGCGGCAGTTTGAACCACTGTCGGGTATAATAGCGACAGTTATAAGAACTGGCAAAAAACATGGTGCCGAGTTGACATTAGTGACAATTATGTGCAACCACTAGAATCAATTTGCATCAAGCATTTAGTAGCAATTATTTTTTGGTGATTAACCATCTCTATTTTTATTAAAAAATTAAATTGGCAAGGGTTATGGAACCATCACTATTATTTTTAAAAATTTACAATTTAAATTAGTAGAGGTTATGTAACCACCACTATTATTTTTTAAAAATTTTTGCTACTATTTTCGGCGATTATATATCCACCACTGAATTTTTTTATATTTTTTAAAAAAAGTTCAGGCCATTCATTCTGTTTATTATATTAATTAATGATACTAATTATTCCTATAAAATAAAAAAGTAAATCCATGGTGTAATTAGAAATCAATATTAAATGAAAACCAATATAATAATAAATCCATATAATTAAAAACACAAATTTGAATATATTTAAAAGTTTCAAATGTAACTTGTCTC
>JANHAO010022924.1:0-12046 GCA_026873985.1 Saraca asoca
AAGTTTGCAAGTTTATTAAAAGCTTGAAAAGTATCACTTTTATGTGACAAAAAGAGAGTCCAAGTAAATCTGGAAAAGTCATCCATAATTAAAAATACATAGGAGTTGCCTCCATAACTTTTAATTCTACATGGACCTATTAAATCCATATGAAGTAATTTAAGGGTTTTTGATGTAGTAACAGTATTTTTTATTTGAAAGAAGATTTCACCTATTTTCCTCTTTGACAAGCACTGCAGATTTTGTCTTTGATGAAATGTAACTTAGGCAAACTTCATACCAAATCTTTCTTGGACAATTTGCCAATTAGCTCCATATTACTATGTCCTAATCTTTTATGCCAGATCCATGTATTATCACAAAAACTTACCAAACAAATAGAATCTAATTTGCATTCAAAATTTAAATCAAATAGGTAAACATTGTAAACCCTGTGTCCTACTAATTTAAGTTTATTATCAATACCATTTACAACAAGGCATTTATCTGAGTTAAAGATTACTCTATTTCCTTTATCATAGAATTGACTTATATTTAGTAAATTGTGTTTTAAACCATCTACATACAAAACATCATTCATACAACATTCTGACGACTTACCAATTCTACCTATACCTTTGACTCTTCTTTTGGAGTTATCTCCAAAAGTTACCTTACCTTATTTCATAGGTGTGAGATAGATAAATTCATTTTGTTTCCAATCATATATCTTGAACATCCACTGTCCAGAAATCATAAATTTGTACCTTGTCTCTTGCATCCCTGTAAAACACAGTTCATACAAGTATTGGTGGTACCCCTAACTTTTAGGTCCATTAGTGTTAGTGTGGAAGATAGGAAATTTTCTAGGGATCATAGATTTAGGTAACCAAGCAAGTTTTTCATTCAGTCTTAGCATATAGGTGCCATTTCTAAAGGCACAGTTCTTGATATGATGTCCTTTACGATTATAATAAAAACAAGTGATTTCTGAAGGTTTTGATCTAAAAGTTTGCTATCTAAATCCTAGACTAGCTTTGTTGTAAAAAATTTTCTGATTCTGTAAAACATATTCCAACCTTTGATTACAATTAGAAAAATTCTATAATTTCTTTTTTAGTACATTAACTTAAGATTTAAATTGACTGCATTGCTCACAGCTTTTTCCAATTTCAGTAGTTAATTGACTATTTTCTTTTTCTAGAAATTTGACCTTTTCACTTAAAATTTTCTATTGATTCTTAGCTGCAGTCAATTATTTTCTGGTTTTTATCAATGAATTATACAATTTAACACAGATATTATCTAAGTCCTTATCATCACTATCATCACTAAAATTATTTTTAGAATCACTAGAAGAATCATCACAGTCAGAAAGAGTAAAGAAAGGATTGTTTCTAAGTACCTCATTGTCATTATTACATTAAGCCATAAGACACAGTAGTGCATCATCATCTAATTCATCCTCTTTAGCTATTTTTAGTTCTTCATCATCCCATACAGCAAAATTGGACTTCTTGGATGCTTGCTTTTTCTTCTTTCTCTTGTTTTCTACCTGTTTCTTCAAATAGACTGGGCAATCTGGCTTGATATGCCCAGGTTTCTTGCATTCAAAGTAAGTTGGAACAGTATTGACTGAACTTCCTTGCTCATTCTTTCAACGTTCTTTCTTTGTGTAGCAGTTTTTCTTTTTTCTTTGCTTTTCCTTTCTTTCAAAATTCTTTGTAGCTTTTTGCTGAGTAAAACTACATCCTCTTTGTTTAGTGTGTATGCATCAGTTTCTAAGTCTCCTTCATTTGATTCAGCCACTTTTAGTGCAAGGGTCTTCTTCTTGTTGTCATCTCCATTCTTTTAATACCTTCTTAGTTCAAGTTCATACTCTTCTAAATTGCCAAATAACTCTTGAACCGTAGGAATACCCATCTTCAAAGATTCTTTGATGGTAGTGACCTTTAGTTGCCATTCTTCTGTCAATTATCTCAAAATCTTGTGTACCAAGTCTGCATTCTCAAATTTTCTTCCAAGCAAAGTTAAGTGATTCGTAATAACAGTGAATCTTTAAATTAAATCTTTAATAAACTTACCCTCTTCCATTTTAAACATCTCATACTGAGACACTAATGTACCTTTGAGGCTTTTACCTGTGAAGTTCCAACATGTACAATTTCAAGTGTGTCCTAGATTTGCTTAGCAGTGGAACAATTTTAGATTCTTTCATACTCATTTGGTGACAGTGAGGTTGAAATAATCCATTTTACCTTTATAGCTAGTAAATGTTTCTTTCTTTCATTTTCAGTCCAGAGAGATTATGGTTTAAATTCAACTTCACCATTAATCAAAGTTTTAGGAGGTTCATATCCCTCTTCAACCAATTCCCACATATTTACATTTGTTGCTTCAATGAAATCTTTCATCTTGTACTTCCAATAGGTATAATGTTCCCTATTGAAACTAGGAGGTTTATACATAGGTGGACACTCAGGCAACAAGAAAAAGTTAGAATCCATAATTTTAATATATACAGGTGTATCAAGAGCCAATGCTCTGATATCAACTGATGATCCTAGTAAAGAAAAATTAAATTCTGAAATTGAACAAATCTTGCCCTTTTCTCATTGGAGAATTATATGGACCAATATCAAAAATCTTCTTTTTAATAAGATATATACATAATTGATAATTAGAAGATGTGAAGATAGTAGAAACTAAAGATTGATAGCAAGAGCAATTAGAAAATGCAAGTAAAGAAAGAAAATTGAAGACAGAGATTTTTAAAGTGGTCCAACTTGAATTGAAGCCGCAATTCAAGTCTACTCTACTTGATCTTTCTCAACCGAAAGACCTCTCAAATTAAAAATAAAAACTACCAGGATTTACAAGCTCCTGAAATGCCAATCTTTACAACAAACACACAAGACTTTAATAGGTATCTTGCTAACCTAGAAGAATTATAACAGGCTCTTCCAAACTTATACAAATTTCTAACACCTAGAAATCTAAAATAAAAGAATTAGAATAGAAAAGGAATTGAAATACAATACCAAGGTTTAAGATGAAAATTTCAAACAAACTGCAATAAAACTCAAAGAGCCTTTGATCCAATAAGCTTGAAGAAATCTCAAAGAATTGATGATGTAGAGAGAAAATCATATTCAACTCTTTCTTAGATATTTTCATATGGAATTGTATAGAAAAATCATGTGAAAATGTTTATATGGGGAAGCTAGTTAGGCTTGAATAACTGTTGTAACCATTTAAAATAGAAAAACTAATTTTTAGTTGCTATATCAAAGCAACATTGATTATAGTCTGTTATTCACTAATGCATCAAAGTGTAATTGATGTATAGTCTATTATACACAGTCTTCACATCAATTACAGCATCGAAGTAGCCATATTTCCTAACTTTTGGTAGCAAGATTTCTTTCACGCATCGGTGTGACTTCGATTTAAACAAGAACTTTTCAAAAGTTCTTTAATGCATCGATGTCACATTTAAGTATGATGTAAAAAAATTATTTTAAAAAGAGTTGTTTTCTTTAAACAATTTCTTTACCTTATTGTTTAATTAAAAACACTTGGATCAAACATTATCTGAGCTTATTTACAAAAGATTCTATTAAAAATAAAATAAGTCCTAAAAACTAAACTTGGATCTCTTGAACCACATATTTTTCAAACCTGCAAAGTAAATCAAAACACTAAAACCAATTATTAGATAAAAATTATAAAAATTATTTTTCAACATTAAAACCAAGGAAAATATGTAGCTTAGAATAATCTAGGCTAACAACCTCAGTATAAGGAATGGAGGACATGCTGGAATAGCAAAGAAGTTCCATTCAAGGGAATGCATTATCTACCCTTAACCCCTAAGGTGTAAAGGTTGTATGCTTCAATAAAGTCAACTCCTAATATGAGATGGCATTATGAGAATCAAAGGGAGACCAGCATTGTGTGTCATCCTTCAAATAGAAAAGCTCGAAAATAATTTGACCAAAAGTACCAAGAGTTTGCAGTTGATCCTTGAAATATAAGACTTAGGTTGTGTTTTGATGGATTCACTCCATTTGGTCATAATGTTGGTCATCCCTTACAATTAGCCTTCAGATATATGTATGATATCTCCATATATATCCTTGACCTTGACCATCCTAAGTGTAAAAAATCCAAAAAGTTGAATTGTCGTGTTCATACAGCCACTAATAGATGAGTTACTCAGTTAGTAAAGTGATAGTATTCCAACATATGACATTTCAATGAAGCAAAACTTTCAAATGAAGGTTGTATTGACATGGATCATCAATGACATTCCTATATATAGGATGTTATCTAGTTAGCAAATGGCTGGAAATTAGCTTGCCGAATATGCATGGAATCCATAAAAACATTCACCTTAAAGCAATGGAGGAAACAATCATTGTTTGAATTTTATAAATAATTTGTACCATACAATCATCCTGACAAGAGAAACAAGAATAACTTCATCAAAAATAGAGTGGAGAGATCTAAACCACCTCTAAGATTAATTGGTAAACAAGTTTTTGACTGGGTTTGTTTCACTCAAAAATTTATAGAAACATAGCGAATCCAAATGCCTAGATATAGGGTGGATCACAATTAGACTAAAAACTATATTCAAAGACTTGTCATACTGGCAATCCAACTTACTCCAACACAATCTTGATGTCATGCACATAGAGAAGAATGTCTTTAATGATGTGTTTTATACAATGACGGATGTCAAAAGGAAAACCAAAGATAATATTAAGGTGAGGTCGGATTTGCCAGAATACTATAGAATAAAGGAGTTAGAGCTTAAAGAGGCTACAAATGGAAAAATATCTAAATCTAAAGCTTTTGACACCTTGAGCTTGGATGAGAGAAAGACAGTCTATGAGTGGGTCAAAAAGTTACAAATGCTTGATGATTATGCCTTTAAATTGGATTGGTATGTCGATATAGGCAATGGTAAGGTGCTTGGTATGAAAAGCCATGAATATCATATTTTCTTTGAAAGATTACTTTTTATCACCTTTTCTAGACTCCTAGATTTTGTATAGAGGGTCTTAACTAAGTTGAGTCAATTCTTTAGGAATTGTGCTCAATGGTTCAGTGAGAAAGGGAATTATTCCAAATGGAACAAAGTATAACAAATCTCCTCCACCAAGTTTTTTTTTTTTTTGTCTCAATGGATCATTTTCCCATTCATTTGACATTTGAAGCAAGGGTAAGCAGCTTTATGCAATATTGTTGGATGTATCCATTTGAGGGATTTCTTAATAGGTTGAAGAAGAAAGTTAACAAAAGAACTAGACCCAAAGGAAATATATGTGAATTTTATTTGACCGAGGATATAGCTCAAATTTTTCAATACTATTTCGGCCCTAATTTGCAATGCCAAAGCGTATGAGTTGGTAAGACTAATAACTAGGATGCAACCTTGGAGCATATTCCTTCCATCTTCAATCCTCCAAGATGCTCTACTACATTTTGCCAAGAGAAATATTTGGATGACAAAGAATTGAAATCAATTACAATACACATGCTTTTAAACTATAAATAAGTGGATCCATTTAAAAAGTAAGTATTTGTGTAGCTATCCTAATAAATCATTCCATACCTTCAACTTTGATTTCATCAATTTTAGAATACTAATTTCCTTAGTTGTTATTCCCCATTATATGTTTATTCATTGGTTGAAGGATATGTATAACAGGGATGCAAGATTAAGACAATGAAAGCATAATTAATAATTATTTTTCCTATGTGACATTATTTATATAGGTATGATGAAATTTTGATATGAAATTATGTTATTGCCAAGTTCGCAATCCCTCCAATGGTTTGGTTAGTCAATATCTGTTGGATTTAGCCTACGCTCTTTTAAGGGTAATCAAAATATTTCCAATGTATATTATCAATGGGTATAAGTTCCACACACACCTATGGAGTCAAGGGCAAAAACAATTAACGGTGGGTTATGTGTGAAGGGCACATGGAATTTCACAACAAAGGAAAATGACTTCTATGTCATTCTTGAAAAGATTATACAACTTGAGTATCTAGAATTACTAATCAAAAAGGTGGTGCTTTTCTATTATGAATGGTTTGATCCCATGTTAGGCCGTGGTATAAGAGTGCAACCCTAATACCACATAGTTGAAATCAAATATATAAGATGATATGCCAAATATGATCCCTTCATTTTTGCACAACAAGTAACAAAATTACATTATGCACCATACCTATAATTAAAGAAAGATAAGCAAGGTTGGGGGGTTATTATAAAGACCAAGCCTCATGGAATGGTCTAGGATAAACACTGTAGAATATGCTTATGAGAATGATCATATGTCATATGCACCTCAGTTGATTCCAGTAGATGATTCAATTGTTAGTTTGCATGATGAAGATGGTCGATATAAGGAAGTGGAAGGGCTAAAAGATGTAGAATAAGAGGGTGATGTCAACAAAGACGAAGAAGAGGATGAAGATGTAGAAGAGGAATCTGACAAATGATACTACCATTCAATGAGTGACATATTAATTTGTTACCTATATATATGACTACTAAATTATCTTATTTATATTTCAATTTATATTATTATTTTCTAATTATTTCATATGTGAATATTTGTATATGACAAGTCATAAAGGTACTAGACGAGGAGGTAAAAGATAGCGATCATAGGGATAAGGTTGCCCCCGCAATTCCCTTGGTAGTAGTTCACCTATGATTGTCAACCAAAATTCCCCAGTTGTTGTTCTTCCTGGCTACACTTTCATGCCAATACCATGACCTACATCTAGCTTGATGGAGCCACTTGCACAGGCATCAACATAGACACAATCACAATAACATCAAGACCCATTCCTAGAGATAGCTAGGATACCTTCACAAATGGCACCCCCATCATCAAAAGCAGCACCTGCCTCTAGACTACCTCCACTCCTTGGGGTAGTTGTGCTTGGTCCCAAAAAGACATAATGTCATATAGGATAGGGTATGTATTCGTGATTATGAACTTTATTTTTGAAATTTCCAATCTATGTTTTAATTTTTTTTAACTATGTTTCTTTTTATTAGTTAATTATGAACTTTATTTTTTTACATTTCTAATTTATTTTTAAATTTCTTAACTATATTTAATTTTATTGGTTAATCAAGTTTTTCCTTACCCATAAGGCAATAGGCACCATACACCATATCATTATGAGCAAATATGAAGGAGTAAGGAAAGCTCACCCATGAGATGTTATATGCAAAGTTTGAGGTAAAGTTTCAATACTTTGTTTATAATTTAAATTTTTTTTAAACTGTTTGCTAATGATTTAGAGTATTCCTTTTTTTTATTGTAGAAGTATTAGAAGTGGAATCGTTCTTACAAGAAGGACATGTGGAAGAACTTTAACCATAAGGGTTCAAACAAAATAAAAGATATGACGGATGAGGTGTGAAAGAAAAAACCCATTCAACCTAGCTGGATCGAGGATGAGGAGTGGAAAAACCTCCTCAAATATTAGGAAGATCCTAAATTTAAGTCCAAGTCCAAGCAAAATAAGAGGAACATGGCCTCGGATGCTGCTAGGCAGGGTTCTTGCCTGCACACAAGCAGATCCATCCCCATATCAAAACATCGATAGTATATGGTAACATTATTTTAACTTAATATTATTCATGTCATTTACATTGTAGTAATTACATTTATACCACAATTTATCTTGTCCATGAAAATTTTCATATTGTGCAAATACGTGAGGTTGGAGTCGAGCCATCCATAAACAGCTCGTTCTGTCGCTTCTATACCCAAAAAGACAGCTAGCAGGTCTCATCTCGAGTTGCACAGTCATATGTATGCAGCTCTTATTAACTTACATTTTTGTTATTAATGTATTATATATTTAGTAGTAAAAATATTATAAATAATTAATTATTTCAATTTGTAGGAGAATTTCAACAAAAAAAAAGGAGGACTTGATTTAAATTTATATGCAAAGAGGTCCTCAAGGCTCTAGGGACACAACTGGTGATGTGCTAATGCCATTTGATCATGATTTATGGGTAGACACCATTGATAGGACCAAAAAGGGATAGGTCTACAAGTTGGGGTTCGAAGCCACCACAGGACAATTGCATCTGCCACCGCATCTTAAACCAAAAGTGTGTTACATGCTACATTAGACCAGCTCATGTTAATATGACTAAGATGCAATAGTAGATACAAATAATATTTGCTCAAGCAAAACACCTTATGTAGACTCAAGAGTAAGAACAAAGTCAACCTCTGCCACCTCATTTTCCATCTTATCCTCATTCATACTACCACTAGCCCGTTGCCTACTACCAACAGCCTCCTACCTACTTATATCTGCTGCCACCACAATCATCCCTATAATCAATGGTTTGAGCACCACCAGCCAAAGGTCCTGGACAATCTTAGTGACAAAACACTACCTAGGATCCAAAAACAAACAATCAACTCTTATCTGACGAAATCTAGGATTATAGTTATATTTTTATGTTTTTATTTGAATAATATATTTTATACATCATTGATTTAAATAATATAATTTATGAGTTATTTTACTAAGTTTATATGTTTATACCTATTTGTGTATATTGTATTTTAATTTTTATTATAAATTAAATATTAGTTTTTAGAAATTAGAATTAAAAATATTAAAGTTAACTTTTTAATACTAATCAAAATTATTTTAATAAAAAATAAAAATAAAATTTCATAAAATTATATCAAATAAAATTTCAGAAAAAATATTTTTTTCTAATGAATTTCCTACTTTTTTTGGGAATTTTCTGATGCTTTTTGGAAGGATTTCTGATAACTTTATAGGCCAATTTCCAATGGCTTTTCTAAAGGATTACGAACAAATATTCCTACAGATTTTTAATGAATAAAAAAAGAAAAATATGAAAAAATTGTCACTTCAAAATTTGTCAAAACCTTATTTCCAACAAAAAAAATTTTGACCATGATTTCACTAACAACCATTTTCCGTCAGAAATAATGATTTCCAATAGATTTTTCATCAAAAATCATGCATTTTTTTTGTAGTGTTAAAAGTTATGAGTGAGACTTCTATCTTTACCATTTTTTTTGTAGTGTTAAAAGTTATGAGTGAGACTTCTATCTTTACTAAGTTGCATGTGACCTTAGTACACTATATGTATATGTATTGGCATGTATGAAATTGTGCTTGTGATGCTTGTGCTAAATTTTGTAAAATCACATGTTATAATTGATGTGTGTTGTAGTAAAGAATGACTTGACCATTTGTGAGTGGAGTTATAGAAAAATCATACAAATTGTGAAATTTAGTTTTATACAAGGAAATTTGTATAGACAAATATTTTTTAGGTAAACTTACTAATTAAATTATTAAATTAGAAAAGACCTAAGGGAGTGGTTCAAACACTCAATGCACAAAACACTTATATATATATATATATATTCAAAAGCTAATTCTCCAAATCTTTTATATATATATGTGTATATATATATATATATATATAAAAGATTGAAAATATATTTTATTTGGCAACTTAAAAATTCATCAAGAAAAGTTTGAAGATTGAAAAAACAAAAGGAAAAAGGTAGTGTAGAATAATTCCTAGTAAACTCAAGATATGAAATTGGTATAACTTTAAAATAAATTAAATTAAAGTTTTTAAATTTTGAAGTTATTTTAAAATTTAACATCAATCTTCTAGTTAACTAAAATAGGTCATAATTAGTCAAAAGTGGTGATAAGAGAATAATTAAGTGAGTTAAAATAAAGAAATAAATTCTTGGAATTCATTGAAAAATAA
Organism: Saraca asoca; assembly: GCA_026873985.1. NCBI lineage: Eukaryota > Viridiplantae > Streptophyta > Magnoliopsida > Fabales > Fabaceae > Saraca > Saraca asoca. Next base: position 9,812 of record JANHAO010022924.1, read on the forward strand.
AAACTAGGTCTAAATAAGTATAGGAATTTTCTAAGTAGTTGGAAAGAAATTTACAAAAAAGGCAAAGGCACTAACAGGATAATCTAATAAGAAAATAAACTCCTATATACAATAAGTTTAAGAGTAAAATGTGAAAACATGACCAATTAAAAAGGGAACTATGAGGAATAAACCCCATAAGGTTAAAATATCCTAAAGAATTAAGAGAACCTTATTGGAGGTGTTTGGTCCCTTGGTGATGGGTAAAAGCTATATTGCAAAAGCTAATTAAGCAAAGAATATGTATACACCTTTGTTTTAATTAAATCTTTTCTTTAGATAAGATATGTAGAAAATTAATGACTAGTAATATGAAATTGGCAGATGTTAAAAATTAATAACAGGAGCAGTAAGATATAGTAAAGAAATATTAAGACAAAGATTTTTAAAGTGGTTTAACTTGAATTGAAATTGCAATTCAAGTCTACTCCACTTGATTTTTCTCAACCAAAAGGCCTCTTGAACTGAAACAAACACTATCAGGATTGGCAGGCTCCTAAAATGCTAGTCTTTACAACAAACACATGAGAAATTAATAGGCTTCTTGCTAACCTAGAAGAATTAGGGACAGGCTCTTCTAAACCTAAAGAAAAACACAAGATTAATAGGTTCTTACTAACTTATATAAGATTTCTAAATCCCCAAAAATCTCAAAAATAAAAAGACTAATAGAAAAGAAAAAGTAATACAATACCAATATTTGAAATGAAAATCTCAAACTATCTAATGATAAACTGAAGTGATCTTAATCCAAAAGCTTGTAGAGAAATCTTGGAATTTAGATAAGGCAGAAAGAAAATTGTGTATAGCTCTTAATCAAAAAGATTTTGTAATGTAACTGTGAAGAAGTTGTAATGAAAAATCATTTATATAGTAAAAGCAGTTAGGTAGTTACAACTACCATAACCGTCTATAAAAGAATAACTGATTTTCAGTTATTGCATCGAAGTAGCATCGATTACAATCTATTATTTACTACTAATTCATCAATGTGATAATCAATATATAGTGTGTTATATATAGTCTTCGCATCGATTACTGTATCGAAGTAGCTATTTTTCCTAACTTTTAGTAAACTTGATTATACTTCATGCATCGATGTGACTTTGATTTCTATATGAACTTTTCACAAGTTCTTTAACACATCAATGTACGCATCGATTCATGATATAAAAAACTATTTTATAAAATCTTGTTTTTCTTCAAATAATTTTTCTACCTCATTATTTAGATGAAAAATGTTTGAATCAAAGATCAATTAAGTTTATTTACAAGAGATCCTATAAAAATAGAAAATAAATCCAAAAAAAAAAATTAGTCTTGATTCTCTTGTACCAAAGTTGTATATCTTTGAAACCTGAAAACAAAAGAAAATAAGAAGTAAAATAGGATAAAAATATATCAAATAAAAATGATTAAAAAAATTGCTTTGCAACATCAAAACTGAGAAGCGTGGATGACTTAGACTAATAAGTCTAACAATCTCGCACTTTTTGATGTTGACAAACAATTTTAGATTGGTTTCAAAGTGAAGAAAAATTTTGTCTAATAGATGTTAAAACTTTTTCTTTAAGTAATTTTCTCAAAAATTGTTAAAAGCTCTAAAATTAATAAAAGCTCGCCCTATTTGAGTGAAGATAATATTTCATAATAGAATCTAAAATTTATGGAATTTAACTTTTCAAAAATTCCATTTTTCCCCTTTTGGCACATCAAAAAGTAACCAAAAATTACCAAAATAAGAATAGAAAAAATAAGGAGTACAAATCAGAATTTAATCATCAAAGCATCTAGCATTATAAGATATCAAATATACATTCAGAAATATCATAGTAAAAAAATTACTAAATATGAAATATATCAGAATATCCAGCAATATCAAAATATTTACAAATAGACCAAAATATTTAGCAAATATCACAATATCTAGAAAATATTAAAAATATCCAAGATACATCATAACAGTAGAAGAAACAAAAATGACATAAGGGACAACAAGGTCTATGGGAATAAAATTCAAAAATAAAGCAAACTACTTAGGAGGGATTTCATTAAGTTTCTGCATCTCAGCATCTTCATCCTGTTGTTGAAGTCTCAGCCTGATTTCTTCAACTTGATCATTGAGTAGATTGTGTCTTTTATTCAACTCTTTTTCAATTTTATCAACTTTTTCTTCTAATAAAGACATACTTTCCT
>JANHAO010022925.1:0-12043 GCA_026873985.1 Saraca asoca
TGGTCTCAATATCAAAATAAAAATAATATATTTCATATATCTAATGATATTAACATATTCTTCTATGTCATTTTACATTTATGAGTTAGGTCAACAGCTAATTTTATCAAACACTTCTAATACAATCAGCTAGTTTATCAGCTTTCAGCTAACAGCTAGCAGCTAGTAGCTAGTAAAACAACTAACAGCTAACTTTTCAGCTACTTACGCCAAACAGACTCTAAATCTATATGGGTAAAAAAAATATGGAACTCTTTTCTTTTAATATCATTTTCCTACTAATTTTATTCTCTTAAACCACTCTCACTTTCTATTTCTTCCAACTTTCCCATCACATATGCATTATGACATTTATCTTCAAATTTCAAAATTTTAAATCTCTTTTCTTATCTATCTAAATTAATTGAAATAATAAAACAACTAACTACTTCAATCACTTGCTCTATCTATTTTTCCTTACCTTATATTAAGATAATATAACAAGCATTCTATATTTTTATTTATCCTATTTTAACATGATGTTTATTTACTTTTTTGCTTACAAGATGTTGCAGATGATAAAATTAAGATGGTCAGGAAAGTTATAGTTTGAAGACAAATTTCACATGTGTAGATTTATAGTTCATGTTCTTTTGAGCCAAATCTTGAAAAGAGAATTGTAGTTTGAAAACAAATTTTATATATATAGTTTTATTGACAATGATCTTTTCAAATAGATCTTAAACGGAAAATTATAGCTTGAATTCAAATTATACATGTATATCTCTGTTGATAATATTATGAGATAGATCTCGAATATAACTATGAATTACCAAATTAATTTGAATGGTTTAAATGTGATGCTATCAATAACACCATTAAAAAAGCTAATATTATATTTATACTTATATCAATGCTACAACAGAAGAATTGAGAAGAAGCCATGCATCAACAAACTCAAAGTGATGTATTATATAAAAATTTTAAGAAGATAATATTTCTAGTCTCTCTCTAAATATATATTAACTATTAAAATATAAAAATTAATTATTGCACCATGGAATATTATATGCTTGATTTTGAAACATATGTATTTTTAAATTTACCATCTTAAATAACATGAAAGTATCAAATTATATAAATAATTGCATGATCAAATTATTATATTAAATTTTAGAGTAATAAAATATGTATATATATTTTTAAAATAAATAAGTATAAAAATTATGAATATTTGAGGTACTAAAATATAATAATAACATCCGATTGCACGGGCAACCATGTCATATTTCTAGTTGAGAGTCAATCTGTATATTTCCGTATCACATATGTACAAAAGAAGTCACCTTAGAAAATAATCTCAGATTGGCTTGAACGAACTTAACAAAATGATTAAACTGGTAATCCAACAACTTGTTTACTCGATTTTTCTCCTTTTTTGTAAAAAATAAAAATTCCTACCCATATTAAGTGTATATCGAGAAAAGCAATTCATAGTCCAAGATACTTGTTAAAAATAAAGATAATCAATAAAAGAAATCAGAAAAGAAAACATTGAAATATTAAAATTCTGTAATGTAAATGTAACCCAAAATTTTAAGAACAAATTTGTCGTCACAAGACCCCAAATTTCATCTCTAATCTCCGATCTTTGTTTTTATTGTTTGAATATTCCGATTTTAAAATAAGTCTCTTCTATTTTTATCTCTGATTATCATCAAATAATAAAAAAATAAGAGACGAGATATCAAAGAAATAAATTTGTGAGAATTTTCAATTCATTATTTATCTCATCATATCTATATTACTGATAAATTTTAATGTGTATTATAACTATTGTAAAGTGTAAGATATGCTTTAAAAAATAAAATACATTATCATATTTGTGAAAGAAAAAACTAACAATTTAGAAACTAACAAATAATAAATAATTGAAAAAAATAATTTTTAAATTTGTAATCATAATTCTACTGATTTTTTCATCATGGATCATGATAATATATTTAGTATCTCAAATGCATCTTTATACATCAGAAAAGTTAAATATATCACGACCAACTTCCTCTTTTCAGAGATGGAATTTGAAACACAGATAAACACAGAACTTTTGCCGTGAATCTCAAACTCCAATGACAATCAAGATTTTCCAAAAAAATTTATCTTCCTCTGTATCCTTTATTTGATCCTAGATTATTAAATGCTTAAGTTTCGTAGATTAGAGATTTCTACTGTCATATTAAAAGAAAAAAAAAAAAACAAAAGAAACTTGGAGAAGGAACTTGAATCAGAGAGACAAACACAAGAAACTCTTCTATGGTTATATTTATGATAAGTCCATAAGCCAAATAGACACTAACTTTAAATTCTAATATCATAAAAAGACTTATCTTTTATTATTGTATGTAATTTTTCTTATAAAAAAATAAAGATGATAAACAATTCCAAAACACCATTTGGAATAACAAAAAGGCTCTATTTATTGTATTAACAATCAAAATTCCATTACACCAATTATTATTTTAAAAGATAAAGAATGCACTGAGATTCAACAAATGTAAAAAATGCTCAACAATAAATGCAAGCAAATTATTAAACAAAAATTCTAAAAGACCAAAGCTAAATATTTATCGTCATCATCATAATTTTCATTAGCGGCGCTTCCACTCCAATTTTCCGCCGCAACGTACACGGCAACACGACCCGGACTCTATTCGGGTCTTGACCCGTTCAAACTCCTTGAACCGGCATGGAATGGTGATCCCACCCGGTTGCTGAAACCCGAACTCCTCCTCCGCTTCTTTCAAAAGTTCACCGAACAATGGATGGTTGAAGTAAATCACAGGAACCAGAACCCGACGAAATTCGCCGTCTTGCTGACCCACATACACAGCTAAGTGCCCTTTCGGCACAACCGAAGCCTTATCCTGAATCAGATCCGATCCGATTGGCATGTAACCCGACCCAGGTTTTGCTGCGCAGAGGGATCTAGCTTCCTTCGTAAACTTGCGTCCCCAGCTGAGAAGCTTGGATATCGGGTTTTTTCTCCCCGAATGCTCCGGCGAACATAACCGTTCGGGGCCGGGTCGGGCACGGAACTTTCGGAATATCCATCCAGATACTCGGGTCAGGCGATTTCCGAGCTTGAAGCCTCGAATCTTTCTCATATTTTGGTGGGAATAAAGGCTTAATGAAAGTACTCAAGTTTGTTCGTTTCAGGAAAGGGAGGAGTGGGTTTTATTGGCATGCGTGAGGGCACACGAGAAGGGCCATGGATCTACTATGTACATGGTAAGAAGAAACTGCGTGAGGCAAATCTCAGAAACAGAACTACAAATATTTGACATTGTTTTGAATCCCACAAACCCCGATTTTATTTTTCATTCCCAAAATCAGAGAGATGCTAAAAAGATCGGAACTTTATGCTTTCCGGATCTCAATTTGGTTGTTCTAACCACGGCGCCGCCGGTCGTGACGGTGGGTGAAGAGAAGATGATAAGGGTGATCTATGGAGAAAGTGTTTTAGGATTCTTCAATTTATAGGAGAGTCAGTAGAGAGAAATTGAAAGGGTCAGATGATGAAATAGTCAACAAGAGAATCAGAATTGGGGAAAATTCTGAGCGATGTGGGACATTTGAGCCACGTGAAATACGAGGTTCCGCGAAATTGTGTATATGACTGAAATTTAAAACCCTGTGTCTAAGTTCACGTGGAATCCCGGCTCTAATATTCAAAGACTTTGATTTTCAGGAATGAGACGTCGGCAGAAAACAGAGGCGTACAAATCTGACTTGAGCTACGAATATTAATTGTGTGTTAGAAAATGTATTTTTGTGATTTTAATAAAATCTTTTTATATTTGCCGTAACATTCTCATTGAAATAACTTTTATATAAAGATAAAAAAAATTAAATCCTAAATGATCGAGTTCCAATTTTTTTTAAGTTTTTGTTCAACGCAAAATCTTACAAATTTAAATTTTTTTTGTGAAACAACTTAAAAAAGGTTACAGATTTTTTAATTTTTACATCAAACTTTTATAAAGTTATAAAATTTTTGAATATGTATCTGAGTATGATCCCATTGATTGTTAAGCACATCACATGGGAGAGTAGTTCCTATTTCTATCACCTAATGATAGAGAAATTCTAGGATACACGTGCCAAAAAAATATTTCTAGTCCTCTAACGTGGGTTAGTTTTTGACAACTTAAGAAACTATTTAAATTTTAATATTCATTCCATCTTATTGTCAAAACTTTTGAATTATCAAATATAACAGGTAATAACATTGAGATTTTAGTGTTATAATAAAATAAAAAATATGGATAATTCTTATTTTAGAATGAAAGAGACAAACAAAAAGATGCTTCAATACTTGCAAAATAACAAAATAATTAAGTGACCAAAGTTGGAGTTACGGAGTATACTCCAATGATTAAGCCAGAGGAAGGTGTATCTCCTTACTCATGTAAAGGGTGGTATTGTCATGCCCCAAATTGGGAAGCATGACCAGCGTAGAAAAGCGTCTGATGACACCTCCTACAAGTTGTATACTACAAAACTTCAATGAGACATGACCGAAATAAAAAAAAAAAAAACTCATAAAAGATTTAATAAAAACCATTTTTCCAGGACTTTCAAGCAATTTCATTGATATGCTTTTTAGAAAAACTTGTATAAAATTTTTTGCTGGAGTTTTCTTTAATTTTTGAAAGTTTATCAAGGTCCATTTGCCCTTAATACAACCTGTGTTTTACAAATTACAAGATACAAGACACCACAGTATGCAAATACTAAAAAAAGAGTGTATTTAATGGTGGTTATTTTTGCCTTTAATGGCAATTAATTGTCATTAAATTGCTTCACGATGATTGGTAGAACCATTGCGGATACATGGGTCAGGAAAGTTTTAGTGGTGGTTATTGTCAACTACCGAAAATGTCAATTTAGCAATGGTTTATCATGTATTTGACGGTAATTTTTGTGGAATTTTTGAAAAAAAAATCTATTTTTTGTGTTATTCTTGCATTTTGAAGGTGGTTTTTGTGAATTTTTTTTAAGTAAATGTATTTCTCAGCTATTTTTTTTTTTACAAAATTAGTGGCAATTTTTGTGAAAATTAAAAAAACTATTTTCTATTGTAGTTATTAATTTTTTAAGTGATGGTTTTCATGATTTTTTTAAAATTGATTTTCATAGTGGTTAATCATGCCTTTTACAGTGGTTTTAGATAAAAAAAAAATTTATTAAAAAAATATTTTTCTTGAAGGTTTTAAATGTATTTAATGGTGATTTTTTAATTCTTTTAAAAAAGTGTTTTTCCTAACGGTTTCACATGAATATTGTAGTGATTTTTTTTATTTTTTTAAATTTGAATTTTTTCCCTATTTTAATTTTTTTTCACACCTTTTTATCTTATACATGAATAATTTTTAATACATCTATATATTTTAATACAAAATATATTGAATTGAAATTTTATATTAATAATAAGAATTTAAATATTTTCTTTGTCAAATAATACAAATCATAAGTTTAAACCTAATTTGGCATCAATCTAAAAGCACAATGATCCGACAATACACATTTCAAGTTTAATTCTATATTTTCAAAATCTTAATGATATGTGCTTATGGTGGTAGTGTGCCATGGCTAGCGAAAGAAGAATGTCTTACTTCTGTGGCATGCCTGCTTCCTGCATCTAAGAGCTACAAAAAGAATTAACAAATAATCAAATAATTTATAATATAAATCAATTAGGGACCAAAACTAAATTATCAGATATAAAATAATTAATTTATAATTAACAAATATATAATTATACAATAAGAGAGTAATATGATAGATATAATTAACAAATTCATTTATAATTAACAAATAACAAACCATTTTGTATATACATCTTTTAATAAAATTTATCATAATGTTGTATAACTAACAGCAACAGGGGCATACACACATTTTGTATAAACATTTTTTAGTAGATCCTATGCTTTATCAACCTTATTCAATCTACACAAATTATGTATAATGGTGTTATATGTAATTGCATCAGGGGAACAATTAAAACTCCAATACCACACCTTGTTACAATTGCCAAGCTACCTTTTAAGCACTTATATAAAATTAATTGATATACCAGTTAAGATATTTCTTTAAAGCTGTATTAGGGGAACTCATACTAGCTGCTAAAAAAAAGATATGTCAAGCCAAATTCTGAACAATCATAAATTAACAAGAATGCAAAAAATCCCAAATCCATAATAGCACTAGAAATAAAGAAACAATAGCATATCCTGTGTAGTAATGAAAGAAGTCAGGTTAGTTTTTTTGGTGTGCTTCAATAGACTATAGTTGAGTAGGTTAAAATAGTTGGTTCTGGGAGGTAATGCTTATCCTTGAGTGTATGTTAGGAACTCCTTTGACTAAGAATAAGGTTTATTCAATTAGGAATACAAACTAACAAATGTAATGGCCTTAAATTTTACTATTTGTAAATTTCCCGTGCTTCTCTCTCTTTTGTCCCTTTTCTTCCTTTTCTTTTTTAACACCTTTTTCCTTTCCTATTTTGTGATGTTACTAGAACTATTTTAGGTTGTTTAGAAATTTTTGCAAGATTAATCTCAAGATATAGGGCCAAAACCTAGCTGAAAGTGTATAAACAAGAACAATTACTAAATGGCTACTAGTGATCAGTTTTCATTTTAAAAAGTTGCTGAAAGTGTAAAAACAAGAACAACTACGAAAAGAACAAAATTCAGAAAGCTGTATTCTTGAGGTTAGACAAAAATCCATTATCCATTGCCCAAACCTATAGAATAAGATTTGATGCCTAGCTGATGCCAAAATTTTCTTCAGTTGAATCCTATACTCATGTTCATTGACCATAATCCAAAAAAATATTTAGGCTAACAACCAATGCAATTATTTTTTTCTTATACATCAAATATATCCATTATGATAATGTACCCACTAATTTATATATATGCTGGAAAGGGAAGAAGTTAACCCCATTCTCTAATTATGGTCCAATTTCATTAACTACTTAACAAGTAATACCGACAAGAATAACGCTTAATGTGAAAAAAGTGTAATATATTTGATTTCATACTAAACTATAAGGACCTAGAGTGTAATTTTACCTACTAATTTCTACTAAAAAAAGAGACTATAACAATTTCTTAAAATTAAATGATTCTAAGACTTCCATGAGCTGAAAAGGAAGGCTATTAACAACAAAAATAAAAAAAAAGCACTAGCTATTTAACAAGCTCCTCTAACCACCAAACTACATTTTTATGAGGATATGGTTTCATGAGACAATCAGAGCCTGTCTGCCATTTGCTTTTCATGTTTCTTGTTTTCATTTCTCTCAAAAATGCAAACAAATCTATAAATTATGTTCATTGATATCTTCAAACAGCATTGCTTAAGGTGACATTGCTATAATTGGGTAGTGGAAAAGCATTCCTATTGGACATTATAGCATATGCAGGATAAAAAATGTCATGTAATTTTCTAAATCCACATACAACTAAGCAACCAATACAACATTTAAGAAACTTAACACTAGCTCATGTAGCAATAGTACCAGTTAAGGCAATATCATTTGCCTCCATTTCAAGAGCCATACATATTATTGCAACAGTACCAATACAAGTACATCATTTCTTTAATTTTTGCATATAATCATATCTTTAAAGAACACGCATGAAAGCCAAAACATAATGAAGTATTATTGCTCCATTTACTTTCTTCTTTGGACTTGTCCCCACCATATTCTACATCAAAAAACCCCCACAAAAAGATAAATTTGAAGTTTGTGTTAGAATTAAAGATTTCTTTTTCCATTATGAAGTGTTGTTTTGGATATAAGTTTTCTAAGCATGATCAAGATTAAATTATATCATTTTCCAATAAGAAAGCTTTTCAAAGTTTTTTGGATTGTTCATTGTTAAGCCATGTTCATTTCATGCATACATGATTTTTAAGTTTGTAACACATAAATTTGAGACTTTTCAATATATACTAGAGACCCAATAAAGTTTGATGGGTTATGCCTGTATCATATGATGTGTTTAGTTAAAAGTTTGCAATAAAAATCCCATCTTACTATTGAAATGAGTAAAATTTCTTATTTTACCAAGAGAAATCAACACATACAATGATACCAACAATGTCTTCAATAAAGTAGATAAAGAAATAAGGAAGGAAAAAGAAAGGGCAAAAGGTTCATTTTCCAATCTATAAATAGTTGCTAAACCATCCAAATCTAAAAGAAGCCAAGGGCAATAGCATTACTTCCTACTAGTATGTAAATTTTCTACAATGTGACTAATGTTTAGGTAAAATAAAGCTTATATATTTCAAACCCACTATAGACCTATAGCTTAATAGCCTATAAGACACAAAGCATGCACATATATTCAAATATAATACAGAAAAATTTAAGGGTAAGCCTTGATAAATACATAAAGATTAACATAAGGGAAAAGGGATAGCCTTATGGCCCTTCACAACAAGAGCACATGGTTTAAAGTAGCTTTTAGCATAATTGCACCCATCACTCTATTTAATACAAGTAATTTTGGTCACTTTAATGACTATTTTTTTTCCTTTCACTTATTTATAATAAGAACATTAATTATAAAAAATCATACCCCATCAATTGATTTTTGTCAAGTGCCAACAATAGTATACACCCCTCACTATCATGTGTAGTTTTTGTAAGTGTTCCTTATTAATAGAAAAATCATATGACTGGACTCATGCACCTAAGAGACAATAAAAAACTTTCCTAATACAACATAAGGAATGCAATAAAGCCTTAAACACATTATCATCATAAAATACATAAAAATTAAATATCACAATTGAATGTATTGCAAAAGGTAGTTACCTGAAATTCAAATAGTTGGGTCATCTGATTTAGACTAGAGTTGATTAAATGCTAGATACTTGCACAATATACTACAAATAAAAGCAGGTAAAGATTATTATGTATCTACTTTAACTATAGCTAGGTCAAGTTTAGCCATTAGCCAAACAATTCAAACCAATCAGAAATAAAATGGTGCAATAAAATATTAAAAGATTTTTTAATCCTTCAGGACATGGATTCCCCAATTATGCCATGTCAAAAGATGAACTATTCTATTTGATCATAATGTCTTTTCTATTTACATCCTCTTATTTCTCTATAATAACATTAAGATTTCTATATTTTTTATTCATTTAGCTTAGAGTTTTTATGATGCAGAAAACTAACAAAATTCTTGGTGTTTGAGACTACAATTTCAAGATTTATTTGTTAACCATGTACTTATGTATCTTTTTTAAACAAGAATAACTAGTAGTACTTCTTTCAATTAAAAAGAAACAAGGGATTAAAAAGAAAGAGAAAGGAACATAATTGGGATAATAAGCTCACCAAGATAGCACTTAGTCTATAATTTTTTTTGATAAAACAAGAATATTTAGTTTTGTATTTATGTAACAGTAATGTAGTGCTTTAATTCTAATGCCCAAACTGTAGTCTATATTGCAAAAACTAGAATATAATACAACCTTCGTGAAAGAATATGTTTCCATCATTAAAAAATTATGTAGGTAACAATGAACCTAACAACCCATGAATCTAAATTGGGGGTCATTACTAATGAGATACTAAAAAGACATATTGTGTCTATTGCAATTAAAATTGTTGACTCATGAACCCTCTTTTGGTTACTAGTAGTTTGAAGATTTGATAAGATGGCATCAGCCTAAGAGGTAATTCAATTTTATGCTGAAAATAAAAGACTAATTGATCTCAACATGCTTTTCTATTAAGTTCTAAAAAGAGGATAATAAGGAAAATAACACAACAAAAAACCAAAACAATTGACTGCAAAAGCCAGAAAGCATATACAACATATGTTCTTAACATCTCTTAGCATTACAAGAGTATCAAATAATATCACTTAATTGCTTCACAGATTGCTCTCTAATAATAATTTTTTTTTTGTTTTGTGACTAGATGAATTTGTGCTTATCTTGATAATATGTTTTTGCTAATGTTCCTTTGATAATATCTTTATAGAAACACTAGTAATTAATGTGTTACTGAAGCATTGGAAGCATTATGCATATCTGAATGATATGCCTATTGATAATCAAAGTGGAATTGGATATTATTGCCATTCATGTTAAAAATCATAAGAATCTTGATAATTTAAGTGGAACAGGGGAACTAAAAACTTATCTATTTTTGAATCCTAAAATTGCCAAATAAATATGTGACAAGAACAAAAAAGCATAATCAACATATCTTGTTTTACACAATTGATCCTTTTTTTAAAAAAAATTATTTTGTTTTGAAAAAATGCTACTAATTACTTTCTATACAGTGTTTCTCTGAGCTTTCATCTTGTTAGTTTGGATTTTTGTCCAATTGTTCCAAAACATATACAATAGTTTCATGGTTTAGAGATGGGCAAGATTTTTCCAAATCATGTTCTAACCTATCATACCAATTGTTGGCTAAAACAAGCTCCATAATAGAATTTGGTTTTAATGAAAAGTAAAACTTCTAATGGGTGAAAAGGAAGTAAAAATCATTCTATTAACTCTCAGGGGTTGGAGTACATAAAGAGAAAAGAGTCACTTGGTAGCCGAGTTGTTGAGTAATCAAAAGTCAAGTAGTGAGAAACCAATTAATGAATATGAGGGAAGCTACAATTGCCTTTGTCCAGTTCATCACTGCCAATTAATCAAATGTTTCAAAGACATATAACACCATAATTTTGTGAAATTAAGTGCAAAATCAAAGAAGGCTAAAAGAAAGGGAAGGAAGAAAAAATTAAGGTTTTGGTTTGTAACAAAAATAGAGAAATATCACTAATTCGTAGGTTAGTAAAAAAATAAGTGTTTAGAGGCAATTTAATACAACCGTTGGGAATAACTATAGGTAAAACTTGTTTTTTAAAACCATTGCGCCTAGTAGTTGATTGAGTGATTAAGTGCATTCTTAGTGACGGTTTAGGTAAACCGTCGCCTTTGAACCACTGTTAAGGGCCATTTCTTTAGTAGTGAAAATGCAATGACTTAGATAGATGCATAGATGCACACTAGACCATTCTAGTAGATAAAGTATTCTCTTAGCTACATGTCTTCAATTTCTGTTGAAGTGATTCATTCAAACATGAGCAAATCTACAACCTAAAATATTTTAGAACAAAAACATAATGAGTTTCAAAGAAATCCTATAAGTAAATCACTCACCATTCTCACAGTTATCTCAAATAATTCCTTTCATGCTATAGATGCTACAAGCGCCTAACTAGAAAATTATACTATTGTTCACACATTTCCTATTCATAGCTTTGTTACTAAGATATCTAAAATAAGTACAACTCTTTCTTTACCAAAGCAGCATTCACGCATATGTAAAAAAAAAATTATTCTAGTATCCTTTTTAAATATTTTATAACACCACAATTTCTATAGTTTCAAGCATACATTCATGTATCTAAGTGTTTCCTTAAGGGAAAACCTTTCTCCAATTTGTGTTACAAGAATCAAGTCAAATAATTCCACACAGTCACTAAGACAAGGCTTGGCTACTTCAATTTGCTCAACAATCATTTTATAGGCATTTTACAATTCCAATTCAATAAAGAAACATTTCATATACACTTTCAATTCAAGTTTCCAAGAAGAACTCTCAGCCATTTATGGTCACCCAAATTGTTACTTAGGCAATTTCAATCAAATTAATAGAGGTTGATAAGAGCTCATCCAACACGTAACCAAGAGACCAAGACAATCATTAATTAGATCACAATAGAATATGTACGAGGTTGAAGAACATCTCTCAACTCATATGATAGGGATTCTTCAAGCAATTTATTTAAAGAAGTACACTTGTTTTCATTTCTCTCTCATATCACCTTATCTCTCTACACTACAAAAAAAGGCACTTTTAGCGATCAAAATTGTGATCGAATTTTTTCGGTCTCTAACTGTGACCGAACAGCGACTACACTGCCACTGATTGGCTAAGGGAAATTTTTGAGTATTTTTT
>JANHAO010022926.1:0-12044 GCA_026873985.1 Saraca asoca
TTTAATAATATTATATTAAATATTAATTTTTAATATAATATACATTTATGTATTAAAAATTAATATATAAATTAATATTAATATACTAAATTAATATATATTAATATATTAAATATATAAAATAATACATATTTATATAAAATTAATTATTTATATATTAATTAATATAATTATTTATATTAAAAATATTAATTTAATATAAATATTAATTTCATTCCATCCAATTTTGGATGGAATAATTTTTTCATCATTTGATAGAATATAGCATTCCATAAAATATCTCATTTCATCCATTCCATCCAATCAAATCACATAATTTTTAATTTCATCTTTCATTCCTTTTTCATTCCACTCAACCAAACATTTGCAACATTCTCTTCATTTTTGTATAACATTTAAACAAGTTAGAAAATTATATTGTGTACATAACATTATTTTAATTTATCATATTGTCTTTTACTCGTTGAGTTCTTTAGTTTGAGAGATATTGTGAGATCTTCCAATGATTTTTGCATAACTTTTTTCTAAATGGGCATATAATATTGCATGCCAAAGACTTATCTTTAACATGATCAGATATTGTAAAATGTCAAGGTGGGACTAATTTGATCGGTTCATCGTACCCTACTCTATATACACAAAGGACATAGCCAATAAATTAACTCAACCAAAAGTCAGATGCTTCCGTTACGATGCCACTAAACCATCATGCTTGATTCCAATCTAATATAAAAATTGCATACATACATCCCCATCAGTTGCAATGAGCCCCTACTATTGGATAATCATCACCCCTAAATCAAAAAAGCATTTGATTAATTATGGGTAAGCATTCTCTGAGAAGGGCCTTGAGCGGCAAGACAAGACATGGCAACAACTATATATACAACATACAGATGGACGAAGATGGCCCCACACTAATGAACTGATCTCTTGCTTTAGATTTTGGTTTCTTTCATAATTTTTACTCTATCATTACTAGTTAACTTCATTAGCGGTGATCTTTCAAAAAGTTTCAAGAGATTGATCAAGCTTCACTAATTAAAATCCGAAAGAACTTTTCAGCACATAATTTAGGTGGTCCATCTATCATCCAAGAGCTCTGAATCCATTGGGCAGAAGAATTATATTATTATCGGTTAACTTGCTTCTGTGAAAACAGTGAATATGAATTTGGATTTTGTGAAAAAACTTTAATGTGTGGTAGGATTTAATTTTTGCATTCTACAAAAATCATTTTTGAAGTTAGATTAGACCTTTTCTATAAATCCTTTTACATTGAACATAAATAACATAATTTTATCATTTTTTGAGTCGGGTAACGCAGTATCTAAAAATAGATACCATGAAGAATATTTTATTCAAACTCACTTAAATATGTCTCATCGGGAGGAGATTCTATGTTTCTTATGCATTTGTTGCCTTGTATTTCAAGCAAGGAAGTGAAGGCTGAGATTGAGAGCGACACATTAAAAGGGGGAAAAAAAAAACACCACAATAATCCTCAAGCAAAAATCAGGACTCCACCCTATTGAAAATAAAAAATGTAGGGGTCCAAATGTGAATATGCAAACTCATAGGCATTTACCCTGGAGGACCACGCCGTAATTTCAACTTCAATTTATAACTTTATATATTTTGCTCCTTCATCGTTATCCAGTACTCTCGGATTCATCTCCTGTGCAATGACATAAATACCATCATAAATGACATGAAGTTCAGTTTAAAATTTCATTACACTCCTTCTTCCAAGACCATGCTGTAAACTCAAACGTAGTAATACGATGGGACAGAGAAAGAAATTAATTACTCAATTTGATAAAAAATAATATACACCTTTAACGGTGATGGATAACACGGTCGACGCCGTTTTGGATCTTCTCGGATGCACAAAGAAATTATCGCCTGTATTTCACGAACCGAAATCCAGGGTTTACTAAGACTAATAATACGAGACCTTACAAAATTTATACCAACTCCGAAGAAAGAGTGGGAGGGAGAGAGAGAGAGAGAGAGAGAGCGTAGTGTAAAGCAGCAATTTAAACGGCTCAAAGGACTGTTGTTGTGCTTCTCTTTCTTCTCAGACTCAGACTCTCTCGCCGACAAGATAACCGCTCGCTGTGGCATTTCGCTTCTCTGATTTAGCCGTACACCGGCGATTTTCTCCAGCCACTCGAAGATTTACATTGACCTCTTCAACAGCTTCGGATAGCTTCGTATAGAGCTCCGCATTTTGGATTTATTCTACACTTTGCTCATTTCTCATAGTTATTTTGAAGATAATAACAATTAATAAAAAAAATAAGTCGGTAATGGATCATTTCTCCCTCTATCTCTCTCTTCTCACTTCTAGTTCATCTTTGTAGTTGATTTTACTGAAACTTCTGCTCTTAGGTAAATCGGTTGTGGATGGCACTATTCGTTTGTCTTTGTAGTATTTTGATCTTCACATCAGTCTTATTTTCTTATGTGTTTGCAACATGGTTTAGTAGTTGACCGTGCTGGTCACACATTGATAATGCTTGTGTTCGATTTTAATTATGTTGTTTATCTATGCCTTTTATGTTTCGTGATTTTTATAGCATTACGTCGCCCTAGTTTCTATAGATACAAAATTCTTTGGCCACGAATTCTTAAGAGTTTATTGAGGTGAATTATTTGGCCCTTGTGAAGTGATCTGGCACAGCATTCTAATTTTTTGCCTATATCGTTCTGAAATGATTCGTTAGCTGCTCAGAAACTTTCAAAGAGAAAATTAAATAGGAAATCTGAAGAACAATTAGATATCGAATATCAACATATATCTACTCTACTGGGCATTGGTTATTGTAGTTATTTATTTATTTATTTATTTTGTTTGAAATCGGAGGAACTGTTTGTGAGCCTAGTTTTTCTGCACAAGCCTCAATCAAAGGCCTACACTTTATACAAGTGAATTTTCTGCATGTTTTCTCATATTAAAGCAAGACAAATTTGCAATGCATGAAACTTAGCAGCCTAATAATAATGTTTCCAGATTCTATAAAAATAATAATAATTATGTTTCCAGTTTCAGTTGCTCCGAAGCCTTTCTGTATGGCTTAACTGGTAACTTTTCTTTGTATGCCAGGGATACAAAATGATAGGATCCTTTCTCACCAGAGTTCTTGTGTATGTTTTGTACCCATCGTAATCCATCGCTTTAAAGGTTTACATTATAACATTGATAATTTCAACTTTTCTTTTTCCTTGGATGTGTTGACAGGATGGTTTTTGGCTATGCCTATCCAGCCTATGAATGCTATAAAACAGTTGAAAAGAATAAGCCGGAAATTGAACAACTGCGCTTTTGGTGCCAGTATTGGTATATATGGACTACTATCTTGTTCTTCAATAATCTTGTATGAAATTTTTAGTGATAAACACTAACCTTCTTGTCCTTCTCTGGTTTGCAGGATCTTGGTTGCTGTTTTGACGGTATGTGAGAGAATTGGTGATGCTTTTGTATCATGGTAGAGGATTCTATCCTGAGAACAGTATTTTCTTTTATTTTCATCCAAAAGAAATTATTTATTTTTATTTTAATTTTGATCTTTATTTGTGTTTTTCTTCCTCTAGGATCCCAATGTATAGTGAAGCTAAGTTGGCTTTCTTCATATATCTATGGTATCCTAAAACAAAGGTATAACATTATTTGCTGTTGTAGAATCTGGTATTGCTTTATTATTATTTGCTTCCTATAATGTCATTGTAAAATTTGAAATTCCTGTGGTAGGGAACGACTTATGTGTATGACTCCTTCTTTAGACCATATATTGCAAAACACGAAACAGAAATTGATCGCAGTTTGTTGGAACTAAGGACCAGAGCTGGAGATACTGCAGTTTTGTATATGCAAAGAGCTGCTAGTTATGGCCAGACTAGAATCTTTGACATTTTGCAATATGTTGCTGCACAATCGACACCATCATCTCGTTCTCAGGTATTAATTAAAGTATGCTTGGATCTTTTATTAGCTTTCAACATCTTGGAGCTGATGGATGCTTAATCCTCTGCAAGATGAGATTAGACTACATTTGATGTTTGTGACTTGTTAACATATTATATAACTACCGATTGATTTTGTACACTGATGGTTGATTGGTCTTCAAGATGCACATTATTGTGATTTTGTATTCTGCGTTATTCGCTATACACCAGTCTTTATCTCTCTTCATCCCCATTCTATTTTATGCTTACTCACATAATTGTTTATTGAAAAAACAGCCACGACAGGGTGTCAGAGTCCGTCAATCTCCACCTAGTAATGGCCAGCCAGCTGCTGCAGCACAGCCACAAACTGAGGAACCTCCATCTCCTACCTCGAGCACATCTTCAAGTCAACACCAGAAGGAGGTAGCAGAGGAGTTGAATTCTCCAAAATTGCCTAAATCAGCCTCTCCTGCAGCAGTAGTAAGTTCTCCGAAATTGGCTAAAGCTGCCTCTCCTGCAGCAGTTCTAAGTGCCCAGAAATCTCTTCCCGCCCAGAAATCTCTTCCTGCACCTGATACAATCAGCCAATCTGCTCCAGCAGAGGTAGAACCAATACCGAATGAAGGAGCACCAGCTTCGTCCTCAGCAGCAAATGAAAATGGGAACCCTCCCCCGAGAGAGACTGTAATGGAAGAAAGCATACGGGTTACACGACGTAGTCTAAGGAAAACTCGCTCATCTGGGACCCGTTAGGATCTCTGTTTCCAAATTTTAGCCTGAAAAACAAGTGGACGGATAATAATGGGCATTGAAGTGTTTGAAAACTTGATGTAAATCTATTGTCCCCGGTTTCATTCCATTTGTTGCTTTATTTTTTTATGTCATGGTATGGGAGGGGGATCATTTGTTGTAGCTTGACGCCACTTGATACGGATTTGAAGATTCCAAAGGGATATTTGCATTAGCTACTTTGTATAGTTGGCTTTCAAGGTGAAGTGAAACTGTGTTTTGGCTTAATATTTGCATGAAAGGTATAACTTCATTGCAGATGCAACCTAATTTTTTTCAGGTTTGCTTATTTTTATGATAACCTTGGAAATAATAATCTAATTCAAACCAAGGTTTGAAACAATTGACTGGCTATTAGCCTATTACATGAGATGTTTTTGGGTCCGGGGTTTATCATGCTCTTCTAATGCATGATTGTGGATGTTATCAACGTCACATGAAAAAAATGAGATGAGTTCAACCACATAAATAAATTGTAAAAGGATAATGTTATTTGCAAAATGGCTTTTTCAATGTAGAGAGGAAGTAAGTAGGAAGCGAAGGAAATCGAAACGAGAAAAGAAAGAAGAACGACAAAGAAACCCAGCTTCGATTGTCAAAGGAGAAGTTGTTGAAATACTTAAAATAATTATATTAAAAATTGAATATAATCCCGCACAGAATTTTAATTTAACTATGGATCGTTGGGGAAGGGACACCGTTACACCAAAATACGGCGATGTTGACAGATATGAGCTTGAGTTTACTGGTTGACTGAAAAGTCCTATAATTTTGAACTTTGGGTTGGTGACTTCGTATTATAGCCTCTATATGGTATTTCCCCCCTTTATAAAGGTGATATTAGATAGCACTGCGGCATAGCACAGAATGATAATTGATTATATTGATATTTGATGCTATTTTAATTTTTTTTAATATTTTAAATTTAAATTTAAAATATTATATATATTAACATTATCCATATGTATTAAATAATTTATTATTCTTAATATAAAAAAATTGATAATGGATTAGCTTACAACTGAAAACATTGAAGCCAGGAAATATATATATATATATATATACGGATTCCTTGTCAAATTGTAAATTATCTTTTATTAATAAAAATTATTTGTAATCTGTCTACAATCTCTATTTCATTTTAGTTAACCTTATATATTTGTAGGGGTCACCTTCGTGGTTTCGGGTATCAGAACTTGGGGGAAGTAGAGATAGTTTATGAATTAGAAATTTTTGTTGCTTCATGAGGTTTATACTAATGTTTGAACATCAAGATAATATGGAAATATTCTGAAAGCAAGCATTATTGTTCTGAGTATAATGTTGTATGTATAATTGCTTAGATACAGAATAAACACATAATTTCCCTCTTAAGGTATGACAAGAAGTAGGTTTAATCCTATATTGAGTTGAAATGAGAAGGGATGTTTTGTGACTTCTTGTTAAACCTTAATGATATCATAGACGGAAGGTTCTATTGTATCTATGAAGTATTTGTAAAACAGTGGCACATTTATGCTCAGAATAATATATAAGACAATTGTCAAAATATCCAAAGAAAAAGATTCATTTTGAAATCTTAATATCTAATTCACTTAGCAATAATAATTTCAGGTTCATAATATTATCTTCATAGTACCCTTGGTAATGATATCTAGCCTAAGAGGAAAAGGTTTACATTTATTTACCTACATTTGACTGTTGATGTTTTCTGCTATGGTATCTGTTTTCCATTTTCTGCAAATATGTTTAGATCTATTTCTTCAAAATTTTCCTTTTCAGGAACTTCTTCAAACAGTTCTTCCAAAATTAAATTTAAGGAAAATTCTAAATCTATTTTTAAAGAACAAATTGATTTCAAAGACATAAATTAACAAATCAATGATTGGGAAATGCCCAGAATTCCAAATGATGAACTTTACAAATCAAATACTAGATTTTTTAACAGATCTACTTATGTCATAAAGACTGTTGAAAAATTCTTAAATTTTGATCCTTCCTAAGAAGAATTTTAGATTCTTACTGGAAAAGATCTTGCAAAAATGAATTCCAAATATAATTTTTTGCATATTGGCAGTATTTAAGTAATTGCTAGACCTATGATTAGGTTAGACTTAGATACTGCCATTCTAATATGTCTTAGAGATGATAGGCATTTAAATTTTCACCATTCCTTGTTAGGAGCAGTAGAAACTAGTGTATCTCAAGGATTGATACATTTCAACTATTTCCCTAATATATCTATCTATTCAAGAGAAACTCATAGGTAGAAGATACTAGTTCTAAACACCAAATTGTTTGGATACAATATGATATCTGGATCAATACCTGTAGTAGTAACCTATAAGATCCAGTACAAACTTTACAATTCTTTGTATTCAAGGATACTCAAAGCCCCTTTAGAAAAGGGATACAGAACTTACTGGCTAACAAATAATAGTAAGGCAAATGTCTAGGTGCCTTTAAAGACACTATGGGAAAAATTATCAATTCTTTCAAATTGGTCATTCAAGAAATTAGCACTTCCTAGGAATCAAAATTCACAACTTTCTAGGATCATCCAGCACACTTTAGGTCAAGTAGACCTCTACTTTGATAGAAGTAGAACTAGTATAGGAAATCTTAGGATAACTGAAATAGAAGATGATACCCCCTGTTTCACCAAAAGTTGAAATTTCTAAAGAAGAAACTTTAAATCCACCCAAGCATTCAACCACTACAAACTTAACCATGTCAATGGATCTGAGGAGTTTAAGGAGAACCATCTCGACAGTAAATCTTAGGGGAATAGAAAATACCTCTAGAGTTCCAAAACCTGTTTATACCAAGACAAATTCTAAGGGAAAAGGCAAGATGGAAAAGGACATAGAATCTAGTCTAATCTTTTCACCTCAATCCCCAAATTATTCCCAAGACCCTGAGTTCCTATGATAGGACAACCTCTAGACTCAAGGGAAAATCCCTTCAGGGTGGATCTAAAAGCCTTAAAAGAAGACTTCTACTCAGAGAAACATATCCTCAAAAGAACTTGGTTCTTAGATAGATATCAAGGAACTGAGAAAAGACAAATACATGACAAATGGATAAATTTCGTAAAAGAATTCAAAACAAATGTTCCCTTCTTTGACTGGTTTGAACTTTACAGTCAGAGAAAACTAGAAATAGATTATCCTTTTGAAAAATCAATCAGTGTAAGCACCAGGACAACCTAAATTTGGATAACTTCCAAAAAAGATAGGATAGTTTCAGAATTTCCACCTCCAAAAGCCTTTATTATAGAAACAAAAGACTCAAGAAACCCTATAATAGCTTCTACCTTTAAGATAAAAGATTTAAATGAATCTGTTTCTTCAAGAGATATATAATCTCTGATGGAACAAAACAATTATACCAACAAATACCTTCAAACAATAGGACAACACATCTTTAGTGAGCTTGTCCAAATAGGAATGTCTACTTCAAATACTCCAAAGCAAATAGAACAACCTTTGTTCGAACCCTATGAGATTCCTACAGATAAGCGTGGATAGCTTAATAGGACTCATGTGCCAAATAAAATAGAAATAGCTAGGATCACTCAAATGATTGAGGACCTAGATAGAAAAATTGATAAGACTATTGTTATCCTTGAGTCACCTTTAGGAGATAGCTCTAGTAGAAATTTGTGAGCTTTATATAAAGCTTTAGAAATAGCCTCTGAGGAAGATGAAGAACCTAAAATAGAAACCCTAGAATCTGTAACACCATGGAGACCTAAACAATTAACTTTTCAAAATACACTAAAACCCCAAATAACTCTTATTCAGAATTCCTATAATGGGAATAACATCTATGAATGAAATATAGATGGTAAATCTGAATATAAGATCATCCAACTTCTACAACAGATGACTATGGTAAGCACAACATACCAAACAATGCACAGATGTAATGATAGTGCAGTCATCCATGTTCTAGTAGCCGGATTTACTAGCCAACTCAAAGGATGGTGGGACGATCATCTAACTAACTTGGAAAAACAACAAATTAATAATGCCCTTAAATCAGATAGTCAAGGAGAATTAGTATTAGACCTAGATGGTAGACCTATCCTCGATGCTATAAATACCTTGATCTATACCATAACCAAACATTTCACAGGAGACTCTATCCTATGGAGAGATAAATCAGCAGAATCACTTTCAAATTTAAGGTGTAAAACCCTTAGCAATTTTAGATGATATAAGAATACCTTATTTAAGCAAATATACTCTAGAGCTAATAGTAATCAGCCCTTTTGAAAAGATAAATTTCTAACTGGACTTCTTAGATCCTTAGGAGATAAGGTTATAGAGAAAATTAGAATAAATTTAATGGGATCATCCCATATGAGCAACTTACTTATGGACAATTAGTTGCTTATGTCCAGAAAGTTGCCCTTAAGATTTGCTAGGAAGATAAGATCCATAGGTAGTTAATAAAAGAAAGAGCCCTAACTGAAGAGAGTTAGGATCTTTCTGTGAATAATTTGGGTTTTCTTGCCCTAAAACCTACAAACCTAAGCACAAGTGTAGGGAAAAGTAGGCATATTCCAAATCAAAAGCATTTGCTAAATTGATTAGTAATTAATTACAAACCTCTAAATGAAGCTCCTCAATGGATTAGATATCTAATTTTAAATAAAAAGCATTTGCTAAATCGATTGCGTTTCGCAAAAATATTTTCTAAATTTGATATGAAATCAGGATTCTGACAAATTCAAATAAAACCTAATGATAGATATAAAACAACATTTATAGTTCTATTTAGCCAATATAAATGGAATGTAATGCCGTTTGGTTTAAAAAATGTCCCCTCAGAATTTCAGAGGATTATGAATGATATTTATAATCCCTTTACAAGTTTTATTATTGTCTTTATAGATGTTGTTTTAGTTTTCTCCTAAAATATAGATCAACATTTTAAATATCTAAATATTTTTTTGGAAACTACCCAAAAGAATGGCTTAGCAATATCAAAAAAAAAAAATCTCTTTTTCAAACAAAGATCAGATTTCTTGGCCATCATATTTTTCAAGGAACTAGTACTCCAATAGAGAGAGCAATTCAATTTGCTGATAAATTTTTTGATCAAATTATTGATAAAAATCAACTCCAAAGATTTTTGGGATGTTTAAATTATATCTCAGATTTCTCCCCTAATCTTTCAAATATTATTCAGCCATTGCATGACAGGTTGAAAAATTCTCTGCCTCTATGGATGGACTTACACACAAATGTAGTTAAACAAGTCAAACATCAGGTCAAATGTTTTTCGTGTTTACATCTCAATGATCCATTAGCCTTTAAAATTGTAGAGATTAATGCATCTGATTTAGGGTATCATGGTATCCTAAAATAAATTCAAAATGGTAAGGAATTTGTGGTGGCTTTTACATCTAAACATTGGAACCCCACTTAAAAAAATTATTCTACCATTAAAAAGGAAATTTTATCCATAGTCTTATGTGTTCAAAAATTTCAATCTAATTTGTTAAATCAAAGTTTCAAAATTAGGGTGGATTGTCGATCTGTCAAAGATGTTTTACAAAAGGATGTTAAAAATTTAGCTTCTAAACAAATATTTGCTAGATGACAGGCTATATTGTCTGTATTTGATTTTCGAATTGAACACATAAAAGGTTCATCAAATGCTTTGCTTGACTTCCTTACTCATGAGTTTTTGTAGGGAAATGCCGAGAAAGAAAAGAGATAAAAATAAGAGTGTAACACCTTAAAAATAAAAAAAAAAAGAAAAGAAAAGAAATGGACTAAAGTGAAATCTTCGTAAGGACTAAATTGAAAATTTTCTTTTCCGGTGGGCCTTTGTAAAAGGTGGTGCAAAGTTGGGGGGCTAAACTGTAATTTTCTCCATTTGTTTCTTTTTATAAATTTTTTCCTAGCTAATTTTTCCCCATTCGGCCTGTCTTTTCTGGGGGCTTCTCCTTCTCTTCTTCTCGGGCCAATGCCGATGTGACTTCGACCGTTTCCAAGTTCAACGAATCGACGGGAGCCCAGCTGTCTTCCGGCATCTTCCTTCTCCTTCGGCTTGCTTGGTTTTGAACTTTTCTGCTATGGTCGATAAGCTTGGCCGATCGACCATGGTCGATTTTAGTTGTCATCTGATCGCCCTTTCATCGATGGATGTTTTCCTCCTCCTCCCTGACGTGTCTCTCGGCTGGTGAGCTTGCAGTAGCTTGGCTTTCTTTTTTCCCCTGCTCCTCTGCTGGTTCGACCGAGAGTGGATTTTGGGCCACGGGTAGTGCTTCGGTTGACGGCAAGCTGCCAGTAGGTCCTTCGTAACGCGGTGAGTAATCCTATGTCATCGGATTTATTCCATAGTAATTGTGTAATTAGATGTCAAGAAAATTGTGTAGAAACTCAAAAATGTTAAGTTGATAAATTTATAAATTTCACTGTTAATCTGATTCAGGAATATCCCTATAGTAGAATAGAGCTCGTTTATGTCTCGGTTGCAAAGTCCTAGCAGAATTTTGGGTAGGCAGTTCTGTACTCCTGAAGGTGAGTGAACAGTCCTCCTTGCATAATATTTCTCTTTGTAATTTTAACACGATATTTCAGTATAAAAATTTTATGATTTCTAATGAAATGGAATTTTATTATATGTTTACATGATTCTACAATTTTGTTCATATGTTCCATGTATTTACGAAAAAAATAAATTGTTAAGATGAGAATCAAATTTTATTTTATTCATATCATGAGTACTAATGAAAATGTTTCCTACGTGTTAAACTGGAAATGAAAAGGCTTTTCTTATTTGTTAAATATTTTGATGGTATGGTTTATCCAAAAATGAATACGTAAATATTTAGTTTCGAAAATGTTGTTATGTTGAGGAATATATATATATATATATATATGTTACTTGATGACCTTGAGGAAAATATTATACTATAATTTTAATTAAATGAATTATAGTGCTGGATTCATTAGTAAATGGTTGGTAACCCGCAAGTGCACTTGTGAGGATATGATTACTTGGGCAAGAGTTGAGGAGATATGGTAAAAGATAACGACATGAGCGTCTGGCAGATGTGTCAGATAGCTTATGACGGGATACGTCCGTGGGTGCCAGCAAATATGTTGGATGACCCATGGTGGGAATACAGGATGGTTACCTTCAAAAATTTACTTGTGAGAATCCAGCGGATCGATTGCCATACTGATGTTCAAAGAATTTATGAAAGACATGGTTTTCTATCATACTTATGCTACATTGGATTTATCTTTCATAAGGATTTATTTTGATAATTGTTTTATGAT